>PVKP010038719.1:0-20662 GCA_004027715.1 Plecturocebus donacophilus
TCTTTCTTTCTCTCTTTTATTCTTTTTTTTATTCTTTCTTTTGCTGTTTCTTTCTTTCTCCTTTTCTCCTTTTCTAAAATCTCTTCCTCTTTCTTTCTCTTTCATTCTTTTTTCTTTCTTTTGCTGTTTCTTTCTTTCTCCTTTTCTCTCTTTTTCTAAAATCTCTTCTTCTTTTTTTTCTTTCTTTTGCTGTTTCTTTTCTTTCTCCTTTTCTTTTTCTAAAAAATAAAAAAAATAAAAAAAAAAGTTTCTTTAATGATAAAATAATCAAATCCCTTCTCACAATGGAAAGTTCTACATGATCTTAAGGACCAAAATATCATGATCTGAAAAGCTACGTGGAAAGTTATTTGCAGTACAAACTCTACCACATTTACTTAAAAAGCAGCCAAAGTTGCTTTTTTTCCAGGTATACAGGCAACATTCCACACCATTCAATACTATCTCCCTTTTGTGAAACACTTTCTTCTGACGGCTTCCAGAATACCAGTCTTCTGATTTTTCTTCTAGGTCACTGGTGGGTCCTTCTCAAGTCTTTTGCTGGTTCCTCTTCTTCTCCTCTACTTCTCAATGATGGCATATCTTAGGTCTCCATCTTTTGCCACCTTCTCTTCTTTAGCTGTACTAGATGATCTCATCCAAAGTTATGGTTATTCCCTAATGACTCTCAAATTAATTTTTCCAGTCCCAAATTGTACCCTGAAGCCAGACTTGGATATCCAATTGCCTACACAGCAGCATTTCCAACCTAACATAGCCAAAACAGAACTTGATTCCACATTCCTCCAAACCTGTCCCTTCTCCAGTACACCTCATCTCTGAATCTCAGAATTCACCCATTCTGTCCCAGTGGAATTCATCCTAGGATGCAAAGATGATTCAACATATACAAATCAGTAAATTTGATATATCATGTTAACAGAATGAAGGACAAAAGCCATATGACAATCTCAAAAGATACAGAAAAAGCACATGACAAAATTCAACGCATTCTATCCCCATTCCCTGCCTTTTCTTTATAGCACTTGATATGTTGTATTTCCTTATATTGTTATTGTCTGTCTTCTCCATTGAAATGTAAACTCCATAAAAACAGGTACTTTGGGCTGGGCGCAGTGGCTCACGCCTGTAATCCCAACACTTTGGGAGGCCAAATCGGGTGGATCGCTTGAGGTCAAGAGTTCGAGACCACCTGTACAACATGACAAAACCCTGTCTCTACTAAAAATACAAAAATTAGCTGGCCCCGGTGGCAGGCACCTATAATCCCTGCTGCTCGGAAGGCTGAGGCAGGAGAATCGCTTGAACCAGAAGGGAGAGGTTGCAGTGAGCCGAGATCATATCATCGCACTCCAGCCTGGGCAAGAGTGAGACTCCATCTCAAAAAAACAAAAACAAAAACAAAAACACAGATACTTTGTACTGGTCACAACTGGATAACTAGCACACAGAAAGGTATATGGCACAGAGTAAGGAGCTCAATAAATATTTATTGAATCAATTAATGAGTCAATGGACAAATGGGATTTCTAGTCTGAACACTATCCAATAACATAATTTAGGGTTCGGTTTTCTTAATGGGGAAAAAAAGAACCCCAAGTATGTATCCTTAAAGACAAAAATTAATTCAGATTGATTCTTCTCAAATGATACAAATTTTATTAGAAGGGAGAGTTATTCAGTAGCACTGAGGCAAAATTTTATAGTAAATTTTCAGCAAGATATTCTAGCTATTATTTTTTTTAAACTTCAGATTTCCTTCTGAAAGTAAAATTTCAGTTAGTTTATTTAGTCTTCAACACTTAAAAACTGAAGCCACAGACACACACATATACACACATACACACACACATATACATATATACACAAACAAAACAGAGCAGTTTCATGAAATGAAACATATACAGGAATGTCTTGATTACCCAACAAATCCTCTCACCTTCCTTCCCTCATCAAATTGCTATGATTGAAGGCCCAGGAAGTTACCAACTACTTAGGGCTTTTAGAGCCATACATGTTGCATCCTGTTAATTTAGTGCTTGTGCTATTGTTCACAGTAAATGGGAATGTCCCCAGAGGAAGCAAAGTATTTTGCATGCATATATCTGTGAATTACCTGTCACCACATATTACCTGCTGTCTTCCATCAATGCAGCTTATAGTACACAGAAATGTGGAAAATATCCTACCACAAAACAGATGTGTCTTTTTATATACAATTTGGTAGAATGCAGAGCCTGATGATGAAGGGGTCATTTTTCACTAGTAGGCTAAAGAATTTACATCTTGAAAAATCAGTTAGCCACGCCAAGGCTCTCCTAAGCCATGAACAGAAGGCCAGTCTTAGTACTCCTTGAGGGTGGCAGTCAATGAAATGAAAACAGGATCTCAAGATGAGCCACTTTGCCTCTAGCATCAAGGAAGCAGTTTAGTCCAGTATGCTCAGTGTATGTTAACATTCATTTAATATTGATTGCTGTAGTTTATGTCCTCTGCTCTGCTAACAGAAGAACGACGAACACTACTTCTTATAAAAAGTTTCAAGCCTTGTAACCCCTGTGAAAATAAATAGTCCAAATACCAGCTCCATTTCTTTCCCTGCAGGCACAGAAAAAGGAAAATTACTTATCGAATATTTTACTATGTTTTCCCTCTATTTCCTCCTCTTTCCCTAGGAAGAGTTTGCAGGATCCTGCACGCACATATCAAAAGTTAGTTCAAGGGGGAAATAAGCTCAGTCACTAAGTAACATTTAAACCAGAAAGTCCCCAATTCCAAGGGCTAAGCATTCATTTTATATGTTGGCAAAAAAAAAAAAAGTACTGTGAAATGGAAACGTGTCACTATTCTCACACTCTAGGAGATAACATAGGAGCAGATATTATTACATTACTGCCTATATGAAACATGTAAATAGCAAGAGTTTTTGATAATGACATAATCATATGGTTTTTTAATTTTTTGAGACAGGGTCTTGCTCTGTTGTCCAAGCTGGAATGCAGTAGTGATCACAGTTCACTGCATCCTCAACCTCCCAGGCTAAAGCAATCCTCCTGCGTCAGCCTCCCAAGTAGCTGGGACCACAGGCATGCACCACTATGCCCGGCTAATTTTTTTAAATTTTAGTAGAGGCAGGTCTCGCTATGTTGCCCAGGCTGGTCTCAAAATCCAGGCCTCTGGGTCCAGTGGCTCACGTCTGTAAGCTCAGCACTTTGGGAGGCTGAGGTGGGCAGATCACTTAATGTCAGGAGTTCGAGACCTGCTGGCTAACAGGGAGAAACCTCTTCTACACTAAAAAAGCAAAAATTAGCCAGGTGTGGTGGTACACACCTGTAATCCCAGTTATTTGGGAGGTTGAGGCAGGAGAATCACTTGAACCCAGGAGGCAATTGCAGTGAGCCGAGATTAAACCACTGTACCCCAGCCTGGGAGACAGAGTGAGCCTCCTTCTTAAAAAAAAAAAAAAAAAAAAATCCAGGCCTCAAGAGATCCTCCTGCCTCAATCTCCCCAAGTGCTGGAATTGCAGGCAAGAGCCACAGTGCCCGGCCTATGTACGGTTTTGTTAAATCAGTCTCATTACAGTCACACTTTATATACATGCAACTGTACTTCTATAAAATAAGACAATGTGTGGTCACAACAGCAAGAGTCAAACTATGAAAAGTTATATCCTAGAGAAGACTAGAAAGAGTAAGTGCCAATAAATTCACATTAAAGTCACTGGAATGAATTTGGAAGGCAAACACTTCATTTTGACTTTGTGGAGGCAGCAGGCTTAAGATTTGGAAAAAAGGAAAGGTCTAAATTCTCTTGATGAAATTAAGCTGTATGAAATCCCTCAACATGATGAAAGTAAATTTATTTACCCGAATAGAGCTCACGTTTACTGTCCTTTCTTCTGGGCTTTCCTTAAAAACAAACAAAAAAGAAGTGGGGAGACATGGAAACGGAAAGACTTGGTTAGCACAAATCACCAGAAAATTAAGATGGCGCTTATTCCAACCATCACTCTTGGATTCCTTTCAAATACACACCTACTATATAACCGTCCATATTTCTTTCTCCTTAGAAGCACAAATAGAGGGGAAATAAAATCACGGTAGATAAAGTGAGCATCATTTTGCTCATCTATGGCTTCATTTTAAAATTCTGTACTTAACCACCAGGGTTAGGGATGAAGGGTGTTAGAGGTTTTTCTGAGGAATGTGATCACTGAATTGAGTCTTAAAAGATGAAGAGGAAGTTTGGTGAGGCAGGCTGTGTACATGGTAGATTCTATTAAACTAATTCTTTATAAAATCTCTAAGTCTAGGTAGTCCTGTATTTCCTGGCTTTAACTATCACTTACTGTATTTCACTGAATCTAAGATCTAACAGCTCTAAGAAATAACATTTTAAAAATTATTGCTAAGTGAAAACTGCCTATTAAACTATGTGTAACAGGCTGGGCGCAATGTCTCATGCCTGTAATCTCAACACTTTGGGAGGCCAAGGTGGGCAGATCTCTTGAGACTAGAAGTTCAAGATCAGCTTGATCAACATGACACCTTGTCTCTATTTAAATAAACAAACTATGTATAACACAATACCTTTTTAACAGAATTGTTATAATGATTAAGAGTTGTTTGCTTCTAGGCATTACTAGAAAAATAAAAATAAATTTAAAAAAAGAAACAGTTGTTTCAGATGTAGGCAGATTTTTATCATATATCATTTTTATAAACATAAATATAAACAAAATAAATTGGTAAAAGTACTTCTAAAACTCAGACTACAACTCCTCTATTCAAAGTACAACTCCTCTGAGTTGTGGAATGTCTATATTTTTTCACACCACATCATTCTCTGTGCCATAGAGCATTGGTGATGTGGCATTTCTTTTTTCTTTTTACTGACACGTAATAGTACATATTTATGGGTTACAATGCAATGTTTCAATATGTGTATATCCTGTTTAATGATCAAATCATGGTAATTAGCATATCTATCACCATAAACATTATTTCCTTTCTGTGGGAACATTCAAAGTCCTCTCTTGGCTATTGGAAATATACAATGCATTTCTTAAAAGAACTAATCGCTAATGATGCTGGGGTCTCAATTATGTAAAGCTAACTACTTTCGGCTTCTGCTTCAGGAATCTGGGAGGCAGAGGTAGTGGTGAGCCAAGATCATGCCACTGCACTCCAGCCTGGGCGACAGAGCGAGACTCTGTTTAAAAATAAAAAAAAAATGATCTCCATTAAACATCAACTCAGATCATTTTACAACCCTACCTAAAAATCATTCCAGCTGGGCACAGTGGCTCACGCCTGTAATCCTAGCACTTTGGGAGGCCGACGGGCAGATCACCTGAGGTCAGGAGCTCAAGACAAGCTTGGCCAACATGGTGAAACTCCGTCTCTACTAAAAATACAAAAATTAGCCAGGTGTGGTGGCAGGCACCTATAATCTCAGCTACTTGGGAGGCTGAGGCAGGAGAATCACTTGAACCCAGGAGGCGGAGGTTGCAGTGAGCCCAGATGGTGCCACTGTACTCCAGCCTGGGCAACAAGAGCAAAACTCCGTCTCAAAAAAAAAAAAAAAAAAAAAAAAAAAATCATTCCATTTTTTCCCTCTGTACTTTTTTTTTTTTTTTTTTTTGAGACCCAGTCTCACTCTGTCACCAGGCTGGAGTGCAGTGGTGCAATCTCGGCTCACTTCAACCACCACCTCCTGGGTTTCAAGCCATTCTCCTGCCTCAGCCTCCTGAGTAACTGGGACTACAGGCGTGTGTCACCACGCTCAGCTAATTTTTGTATTTTTTAGTAGAGATGGGGTTTCACCATGTTGGCCAGGATGGTCTCGATCTCTTGACCTCGTGATCTGCCTGCCTCGGCCTCCCAAAGTGCGGGGATTACAGGCAGGAGCCACTGTGCCTGGCCTCCCACTGTACTCTTTATTATTTTTCTTTTTTTTCTTTTATTTTTTACTTTCTGAAACACTTCCACATGGGAACCACTATACTCTTAAACAGACCTGTAAGATAGATGGCTCCTGCATCCATCCAACCTTATTTTACTCCATTCTTCCTCTTGTTCCTTAATGATAAGCCACACTGGTCTTATTTACTATTCCCATTGCCTACATCACTCTTCTATTTATTTCCAAGCTGGCTGATTCTCATTCTTTAGAAGAAATCTCAGATCGAATGTCATCTGCTCAAAAAGGTCTTCATAGACCATCCATCCCTGACAACTCTCCAGTGACTCTACCTCACCCCACACTGTTTATTTCCTTTGTAGCGTTCATCAGAATTTACAATTATTATGTTTTTTCATTTTATTACTTGTTTACCATTTGCCCTCACTAGAATATAAACTCCATTGGGCAGAGATGACATCTGTTTTCTTCAACACTGTATTCCCAGTGCCAGGAGCAGAAGGGACACCAAATAAATATTTGCGGAATGAAAAAAGAAACAACTAGTTGTTAATTCAAAGGCAATTTGTGATAAGAAAACAAAGAGCTTCGGGATTTCCTAAAATGTAGGCTCTACACGTGTTTAAAATATTTCAACTTATTAAGTGAGCTGAATTCTTTAATAATGAGATCTAACTGGCCAAATTAAAGTTTACTAAATTATCTCTAAAGAATCTGGCTAATTTGAAACATTTTCAATGTAGTAACTCAGTAAAAACTTCAGGCCAATATCCTTGATGAACACTGATGCAAAAATCCTCAACAAAATACTAGCAAACTGAATCCAGCAGTACATCAAAAGGCTAGTCCACCAAAATAAAGTGGGCTTTATCCCTGGGATGCAAGGTTAGTTCAATATACACAAATCAACAAATATGATTCACCATATAAACAGAACTAAAAACAAAAACCACATGATCAGAACCAATTGATGCAGAAAAGACTTTTGATAAAATTCAGTCTCCCTTCAAGTCAAAACTCTCAACAAACTAGGCATTGAAGGAACATATCTCAAAATGATAAGAGCCATATATGACAAACCCACAGCCATCATCATACTGAACAGACAAAAGCTGGAGGCATTCCCCTTGAAAACTGGAATAAGAAAAGGTTGCATTCTCTCACCACTCCTATTCAACATAGTGCTGGAAGTCCTAGATAGAGTAATCAGGAAAGAAAAAAAAAAAAAAAAAAAGGCATCCAATTAGGAAGAGAACAAGTCAAACTATCTCTGTTTTCAGATGATACGCTTCTATACCAAGAAAACCCCGGTCTCTGCCCAAAAGTTCCTAGACTTGAGAAACAACTTCAGCAAAGTTTCAAGATACAAATCAATGCACAAATATCAGTAGCATTTCTATATGCCATCACCACCTAAGCTGAGAACCAAATCAAGAACACAAACCCATTCACAATAGCTACAAAAAGAATAAAATATGTAGGAATATGGCTAACCAGGGAGATGAAAGATTTCTATGAGAGGTAAAAAACACTGTTCAAAGATATCAGAGATGACACAAATGGAAAAAAACATTCCATGCTCATGGATAGGAAGAATCAATATTGTAGGCCGGGCGCGGTGGCTCACGCCTGTAATCCTAGCACTTCGGGAGGCCGAGGTGGGTGGATCACCTGAGGTCAGGAGTTCAAGACCAGCCTGGCCATCATGGTGAAACCCCATCTTTAAAAAAAAAAAAAAAAGAATCAATATTGTAAAAATGGCCATACTGCCCAAAGCAATTTACAGATTCAATGCTATTTCTATTAAACTACCAATAACATAACCATCAACAGATGAATGGATAAAGAAAATGCAGTAGATATACACAATGGGGTATTATTCAACCATACTAAATAATGAAATTCTGTCATTTGCGATTACATGGATGGAATTGGAGTACATTATGGTAAATGAAATAAGCCAAGCACAGAAAGACAAATATTACATGTTCTCACGCATATGTGGGAGCTAAAAAAAAGTGGATCTCATGGAGGTAAAGAGTAGAATGATGGTTACCAGAGGCTGGGAAAAGGGGGAGGGGGACAGGTATGAAGAGAGGTTGGTTAATGGGTCCAAAATACAGTTAGATAGGAAGATTAAGTTCTAGTGTTTAACAGCACAGTAGTGTGACTATAAGTAATAATTCATTGTATATTTGAAAATAGCTAGAAGAGATCTGGAATGTTCTTAAAATGGAAAAATGGTGTTTGAGTTGATAGCTATCCCATTTACTCTAATTTGATCATTATACATTGCATGCATATATCAAAATATCACATAAATACCCCAAATTCAAAAAAAAACCAAAAAAACAGTGTTTTGTTTTATTTTCTTTTTTGAGACAAGGTCTCACTCTGTCATCTAGGCTAGAGAGTTCAATGGTGCAATCACAGCTCACAGCAACCTTGACCTCCTAGGCTCATGTGGAGCCTTGCACCTCAACTTGCCAAGCAGCTGAGAACACGCCACCACATCCAGCTAAGTTTTTTTAAATTTTATATAAAAACAGCATCACACTATATTGCCAAGGCTGGTCTCAAACTCCTGGGCTCAAGCGATCCTCCCACCTTGGCCTCCCAAAGTGCTGGGATTACACGCACAAATCACAGTGCTCAACCTCAGTGTCCTCTCTTGCTTGTTACTGATCTAGGGTCAATTTATTCTACCTCTTTGAGTTAAGCTTCCCCTCCTGTAAAATAGGGATAGTGATAACTAGTTTTGAGGCTTAACATATATATGTACATTATAGTCTAAGTCTGGCGAGTCATAAGTCTTCAATACAATAATTGTTACTTCCTGGCCGTAATAAAAAAAGAACAAAAAATAATAGATGTTGGTGTGGATACAGTGAAAAGGGAACCCTTCTACATTGCTGATGGAAATGTAAACTAGTACAACCACTATGGAAAACAGTGTGGAGATTCCTTAAAAAACTAAAAGTAAAACTACCATTTGATCCACCAGTCCCACTACTATCTACCCAGAGAAAAAGAAGTCATTATACAAAAAAGGCACTTGCACATGCATGTGTATAGCAGCACAATTTGCAACTGCAAAAATGTCAGACTAACCCAAATACCCACCAATCAACAAGTGGATAAATAAACTGTGGCATATATACACGATGGAATACTACTCAGCCATAAAACTGAATGAATTGGTGGCATTCACAGCAAACTGGACAGAATTGGAGACTATTATTTTAAGTGAAGTAACTCAGGAATGGAAAACAAAACATCGTGGCCGGGCGTGGTGGCTCATGCCTATAATCCCAGCACTTTCAGAGGCCAAGGCCGGCAGATCACAAGGTCAGGAGTTCAAGACCATCCTGGCTAACAAGGCAAAACCCTGTCTCTACTAAAAATACAAAAATTAGCTGGGCGTGGTAGCATGTGATTCTAGTCCCAGCTACTCAGGAAGCTGAGACAGGAAAATCTCTTGAACCCAGAAGGCAGAGGTTGCAGTGAGCTGAGATTGTACCATTGCACTCCAGCCTGGGTGACAGAACAAGACTCCATCTCAAAAAAAGAAAAAAAAAAGAAAAGAAAACATTGTATTTTCTTACTCATAAGTAGGGGCTAAGCCATGAGGATGCAAAGGCGTAAGATGACACAATGGACTTGAGGGACTCGGGTAAATGGTGAGAAGGGGATGACGGATAAAAGACTACAAATTGGATTCAGTGTATACTTCTCGGGTGATGGGTACACCAAAATCTCACAAATCACACTAAATAACTTACTCATGTAACCAAATACCACCTGTTCCCCAAAAACTTATGGAAATAAAACATTGAAAAAATAATAAATAGGTCGGGTGTGGTGGCTCACGCCTGTAATCCCAGTACTTCAGGAGGCCAAGGCAGGTGGACCATCTGAAGTTGGGAGTTCAAGACCAGCCTGGCTTACATGGTGAAACCCCACCTCTACTAAAAGTACAAAATTAGCTGGGCGTGGTGGTGCACACCTGTTCCCAGCTATTCGGGAGGATGAGGCAGGAGAATTGCTTGAACCTGCAAGGCGGAGGTTGGAGTGAGCCAGGATTGCACCACTGCACTCCAGCCTGGGTAACAGAGTGAGACTCTGTCTCAAAAGAAAAAAAAAAGGTCAGGTGTAGTGGCTCATGCCTATAGGTTGGGAGGCTGAGGCGGGTGGATCACAAGGTCAGGAGTTCAAGACCAGCCTGGCCAAGATGGCAAAACCCCATCTCTACTAAAATTACAAAAACAATTAGCAGTGCATGGTGGCAGGTGCCTGTAATCACACTACTCGGGAGGCTGTGGCAGAGAATTGCTTGAACCGGGGAAGCAGAGGTAGCAGTGAGCCAAAATTGTGCCACTGCACTCCAGCCTAAACTCCATCTCAAAATAATAAGTAAGTAAATAAATAACTGTTCATTACTTTCCCCTTTTAGCAATAAATCAACCCTCCTGAGGCTATTCCTTCACCTTTCAGATGGGAATAATGGTGCCTAACATTACAACCTCACAAAACTGCTTTGATAATCAAAGAGTCCTTTTTTTTTAAAAAAAAAAAAAAAAGAGGATAAGGCCAGGAGTGGTGGCTCATGCCTGTTACCCTAGCACTTTGGGAGGCCAAGTCAGGAGGATCACCTGAGGTCAGGAGTTCGAGACCAACATAGTGAAACCCCATCTCTACTAAAAATATAAAAATTAGCCAGGTGTTGTGGCAGGTGCCTGTAATCCCAGCTACCCAGGAGGCTGAGACAGGAAAATCACTTGAACCCAGGAGGCAGAGGTTGCAGTGAGCCAAGATTGTGCCATTGCACTCCAATCTGGGTGATGAGAGTAAAACTCTGCCTCAAAAAAAAAAAAAAGAGAGAATAAGTTATTAAACAAAGGCAAGGTAAAACATTAGCATCATCATAATAATTATTATTATTACAAATATTTGTGGCTGTACTTGACTCACTTGCCTTTATTAAGTTCAACATTACATCATAAAAGTCTTACATGACAATCTAGTCTGAGCTATTTTTGAAACTAAACTGGTCATTTATATGCTTTAACATTTTTTCTTCAATAATCGAATTTGTTTGTCTCCAAGAATCTAAAGACTTAACAGAAGAGTTTTTGGTTGCCCTTCCTGAATTTCGTAAGCCTGTGCTATAAAGGGTTACCAAAAAAAGCACCCAGTAATGTGTAAAAGTGAATTCTTATCCATTACCAAACAGGATTTATTCTAGGAATGCAAGGTTGGTTAAGCATCTGAACCTCAATTAATGTAATACACCATAACAGTAGAATAGAGGACAAAAAACACAAAACTATGTTTATAGATGCAGAAAAGCATTTCACAACATCTAACACCCATTCATAATAAAAAATATTTGGCAAGGCACAGTGGCTCATGCCTGTAATCCCAGTACTCTGGGAGGCCAAGGCAGGTGGATCACCTGAAGCCAGGAGTTTGAGACCACCTTGGTCAACAAAATCTCATCTCTACTAAAAATACAAAAATTAGCCAGGCGCCTGTAATCCCAGCTACTTGGGAGGCTGAGGCAAGAGAATTGCTTGAACCCAGGAGGCAGACATTGCAGTGAGACAAGACTGCACCACTGTACTCCAGTCTAGGCAACAAGAGCAAGAGTCCATCTCAAAAATAAAATAAAATAAAATAAAATAAAAAAAATTCAGCAACAAAAATTCATTTAAAAAAACAAAACAGAAAAAAAATTCAACAAACTAGAAATAGAAGGGCAGTTCCTCAACCTGACAAATGACAAAGTGAAATGTTTCTCCCTACAATTAAGTGGCCATTCTTGTCATTTTTTTTTTTGACATAGTACCTGAGGTTCTAGGCAGTACAATTAGGCAAGACAAAGAAAAGGCATTCAAATTTGTAAGGAAAAAAATAAAACTATATCCATTTGCAGAAGACATAATCTTGTATATGGAAAATCCTAAGGAATATAACAAAAAGCTATAAAAACTAGTAATTGAGTTCAACAACATTATGAGATGTAAGATCAATATACAGATGCAGATCAATTGCATTTCTATATAATAGCGATAAGCAATCCAAAACTGAAATTAAGAAATATATTCCATTTACAATAATATCAAAAAAAAATGCTTAGGAATACATTTAACAAAAGAAGTATAAAATTTATAATCTGAAAACCGCAAAACATTGTTGAAAAAAACTGAAGACCTACATAAATGAAAAGACATGATGTTCATGCATTGGAAGACAGTATTGTTAAGATGGCAATACTACCCAAATTTCTTCTTTTTTTTTTTCAAGTATTCTATTTACTCCATCTTTCTGAACAAGTCTTTCCCAAAACCTTCCCACTTGCTCTAACCCTAGTTTGCCCTCCTTACCTGGGACACAGCTGTTATCCTGGATTTGCCTTCATTATACTGGGAGGCCCTCTCATCTTCTGCCCATGTTTTTGGGTCTCTTGTTTTCTGTAAACGTCTGTCTCTAGGGGTTTTTTTTGGTTTTGTTTTTTATTATTATTATACTTTAAGTTCTGGGGTACATGTGCAGAGCATGCAAGTTTGCTACGTAGGTGTACACATGCCATGGTGGTTTGCTGCCTCGATCACCCTGTCATCTATATTAGAATACTACCCAAATTTCTACAGATTACAAGCCATTATCTATCATAATCGCAGCTGGATCCTTTTTTTTTTTTTTCTGAGACACAGTTTTGCTCCTTTGCCCAGGCTGGATGGCGTGAAGTGGCACAATCTTGGCTCATTGCAACCTCCACACCCCCAGGTTCAAGCGATTCTCCTGCCTCAGGCTCTCAGAGTCGTTGGGATTATAGGCGCATGCCACCACACCTGACTAATTTTTGTATTTTTAGTAGAGACAGAGTTTCACCATGTTGCTCAGGCTGATCCCGAACTCTTGACCTCAGGTGATCCACCCGCCTTGGCCTCCCAAAGTGCTAGGATTACAGGCATGAGCCACCTGACCCAGCCTGGATTCTTTATAGAAATTGATAAGTTGGTTCTAAAATTCATATGGAATTTCAAAGACTCTAGAATAGCCAAAACAATCTTGAAAAATAAGAACAAGTTAGAGAACTCACATTTTCTGATTTCAAAGATTACTACAAAGCTATACTAATCAAGACAACATTTACTGGCATGAGGATAGACATATAGATCCATAAAACAGAATTAAGAGTCCATACATCTATGGTCCATTGATTTTAGACAAGAGTGCCAAAACATTTTAATTGGAAAGAGTAGCCTTTTCAACAAATGATGTGGGTACATTTGTGTGCTCACACACCAAAAATGAAGTTGTATACTTACAACATACACAAGAGATAAAATTGATTTTAAAAACCCAAATTAAATTTGATAGAGTTAAAACTATAAAATTCTCAGACAAAACAGAGGAGTAAATCTTTGTAATCTTGGAGCAGGCAGTGATTTCTTAAGCTCTGACAACAAAAGCATAAGCAATAGAAAAAAAAGTGAAGTCACATTTCATTAAAATTAATAACCTTTGTAAATCAAAAGACACTAACAAAAAAGTGAAGACAGCGCACAAAATTGGAGAAAACTTTTGCAAATTACATATTTGATAAAGGATTTGTATCTAGAACATAAAAAGAACTATTATAACTCAATAATAAAATCGCAAATAAACTCATTAAAAAATGAGCAAAGGGACAGGCATGGTAGCTCACACCTGTAATCCCAGCACTCTGGGAGGCCAACCCAGAGTTGAGCCCAGGAGTTCCAGACCAGCCTAGGCAATATGGTAAAACCCTCTCTATAAAAAGTGAGCCAGTAGTGGTGGCGTGCGCTTGTAGTCCCAGCTACTCAGGAGGCTGAGGTGGGAAGATCAATTGAGCTCTAGAGTTCAAGGCTGCAGTAAGCTGTGATTGTGCCACTGCCTTCTAGCCTGAGCTACAGAACGACAGTCTCAAAAAAAAAAACAATAGAAACTAAAAAACCTTAAAAAAAATTTTTTAAGTGCGCAAAGAGTCTGAATAGACATTTCTCCAAAGAAAATATATAAATAATCAATAAGCACATGAAAAGATGCTAAACATCAATAACTATCACGGAAATGCAAATCAATACCACAATGAAATACCACTACACATCTCCAAGATGGCTAGGAAAAAAAAAACAACAGATAACAAGTGTTAGGAAAGAGGTGGAAAAATGAAACCCTTACATACTGATGATGGGAATGTGAAATGGTGCTGCTACTTTGGAAAACAGTCTGGAAGTTCTTCCAGTGGTTAAACATAGAGTTACCATACGATCTAGTATTCCCACTCTTAAGTATATATACCCAAGAGAAATGAAAAACTGAAAATAACCAAAATGTCCATCAATTGATAAATAAAATGTGTCATATCTATACAAGGAAATATTATTTAGCAGTAAAAACAAATAACGTACTAATACATACCATAAGACTGCTGAACGTTGAACATATTACGCTAAGTGAAAGAAGCCAGGTCAGGCACTGTGGCTCACACATGTAATCCTGGCACTATGGGAGGCTGAGGCAGGCCTCCCATAGTGAGGTCAGGAGTTAGAGAGTCAGGAGTTAGAGACCAGCCTGGCCAACATGGTGAAACCCCATCTCTACTAAAAATACAAAAAATTAGCTGGGCATGGTGGCACATGCATCATGAGGCTGAGGCAGGAAACATCACTTGAACCCAGTAGGCAGAGGTTGTTGCAGTGAGCCAAGATGGCACCACTGCACTCCAGCCCAGGCGACAGAGCAAGACTGTTTCAAAAAAGAAAAAGTACAAAAAGTACAAAAAATTAGCTGGGCATGGTGGTGCATGCCTTTAGTTCCAGCTACTCAGGAGGCCGAGGCAGAAGAATCGCTTGAACCCAGGAGGTAGAGGTTGTAGTGAGCCGAGATGACACCACTGCACAGAAGTGGTCACATATTGTATGTCACAGAAAATCACATATTGTATGATTTCACTGATTTGAAGCTTCTACAATAGGCAAATACATAGATATACGAAGTAGATTAGTGTTTGCTTAAGACTGAAAGGTGGGAGGCCCTAGGGAATGATGGCTAAGGGGTGTGATGTTTCTTTTGGGAATAGTGAAAATGTTCTAAAATTGATGATGGTGATGGATACACAGCTCTAAGAATAAAAGCCATTGAACTGTACACTTAATTTTTTTTTTCTTTGGTTTTGGTTTGCCTTTTTTTTTGAAATGGAGTCTTGCTCTGTCACCTGGACTAGAGTGCAGTGGTGTCATCTCAGCTCACTGCAACCTCTGCCTTCTGGGTTCAAGCGATTCTCCTGCCTCAGCCTCCTGAGTAGTTAGGACCACAGGCATGCACCACCATGCCTCGCTAAATTTTTGTACTTTCAGTAGAGACTGGGGTTTTGCCATATTGGCCAGGCTGGTCTCAACTCGTGACCTCAAGTGATCCACCCGCCTTGGCCTCCCAAAGTGCTGGGATTACAGGGGTGAGCCACTGTGCCTAGTCTCATCATACTATTCTACCTTTGTTATATTTGACATTTTCCATAACAAAAGGTAGATTTTTTTTTAAAGTAAAGTGCTAATGCTATGGTAAGGAATTACAAAGCCAAAATATAGAAGATGAGAACCCAAAGAGGTAAGTCTAATACTCAAAATAACCTTTGGCCTGAGGGAATTTGCCAATCCAGAGGAATTTGCTACCAAAGTGAACTGTACTTCCACGGCCTCAAAGAACTAAGGTAATTAAATTCAGAGCATAGCGCTTGCCAAAACTGGGAACTCTTATTAATCGTGCCCCACTTATTTTTTTGGAACAGAATCTCGCTCTGTTGCCAGGCTGGAGTGCAGTGGTGTGATCTCAGCTCACTGCAACCTCCACCTCCTGGGTTCAAGTGACTCTCCAACCTCAGCCTCCCAAATAGCTGGGACTACAGGAGCGTGTCACCACACCCAGCTAATTTTTGTATTTTTAGTAGAGATGGGGTTTCACCATGTTGGCCACGATGGTCTCAATCTCTTGACCACGTGATCCGCCCGCCTCAGCCTCCCAAAGTGCTGGTATTACAGGCATAAGCCACAGCGCCCAGCCATGCTCCACTTTAAACTTGGAAATGGGCTAGACCTTCAAGGTAGGACATAATCAGAAGTAAATTAGTCCTCTTACAATCTTGCAGTCTGACCTCCCAGTTCAGGGAATCTCAGACACAGAACTTGGATATAGGGTAGTGCCAGACAAAGAGCACCACTGGGTACCTGTGAGAAGCAAAGGAAAGTCCTCTGTGCAGAAAGTTATCATTTCAGCGTTCAAATTATTTCTACAAAATAATATTCCAAGTATCCAGCACATGGTCAAACATAACCAGGCACACAAAGAAACTAAGCAGTGTGAGGAAGCGCGCGCACACACACACACACACACACACACACACAAAGCAGGCAACAGAAGCTGACATTCAAAAACTTCAGACACTGGAATTATCAAACACAGATTATAAAACCATGCAAGAAAGGAAACACTGGATGGAAAAAACAAAAAGCAATAGAAATGGCTATCTCAAGGAAGAAGATGGTAAAAGATGGAAGGGGCAAGGGTGGAAATGAGATTTTCATAGTTTAGAATTTAGGGCCAGGCATGGTGGCTCAGGCCTATAAAGCCAGCACTTTGGGAGGCTGAGGCAAATGGATCACCTGAGGTCGGGAGTTCGAGACCAGCCTGACCAACGTGAAGAAACTCTGTCTCTACTAAAAATACAAAATTAGCTAGGCGTGGTGGCGCATGCCTGTAATCCCAGCTACTAGAGAGGCTGAGACAGGAGAATTGCTTGAACCCAGGAGGCAGAGGTTGCAGTGAGCCAAAATCACACCATTGCACTCCAGCCTTGGCAACAAGAGCGAGACTCCCTCTCTCAAAAAAAAAAAAAAAAAAATTGAAATTACGTAAATTTACATATTTCAAAATAAAATTAAATCTTAAAAAAGTAGCCAGGCACAGTGGTACACACCTTTAATCCCAGCTGAGGCTGGGCAGGCATCTTGCTTGAATTCAGGAGTTTGAGACCAGCCTGGGTAACATGGCAAAACTCCATCCTTACAAATACAAAAAAACTAGCTGGGAGTGGTGGCATGCACCTGTAGTCCCAGCTACTCGGGAGGCAGAGGTGGGAGGACCACTCGAGCCCCAGAGGTCAAGGCTGTAGTGAGCCAAGGTTATGCCACTGCACTCCATCCTGGGGGACAAAGAGTGAGAATGAGACCTTGTCTTAAAAAAAAAAAAGGCAATCTGTAAAACATGAAAACAAACGTATCTAACTGCATGTAAAATACAGTATGTGTACCTTACATTTGTAGAAGGATTTAGTCCAGGGGAAAAAAGACCTGCAAACATTTAAAATTTCATCTAGTAGTCTCCTATTAGTAGTAATATTAATATTATTAATTTGTCACAGGTTTTTATATATTATATGATAAATAAAGCTTTTATGAAGGTAAGAAAAGAGAAAAAGACAACAAGAAGAAATATCAGAAGATCACTATATTGTCTCTGAAATTCTTCTATGTAGTTAAAAAATATAACTCTTATTCAAATATTCAAATCAATCAATACGGTTTTAGAGGCTTGAGCATTATTTTTCTCAGCATCTGGTCCCTGACTGCATTTCAAAACCTCATCTCCTACCAGATTATAGTCTAGCCCAGTGGTTCTCAACTCTTGTTGTATATAAGAACTATTTAAAAGGTGGGTTTCGAATGTTGCCCTAGAGTTATTAAATCAGAGTCTCAGTATGGGAGTAGTCAAGGATGTACACTTTGAAAAAGCACCACTGTGGCTGGGCACAGGGCCAGGTATGGTGGCTCACGCCTGTAATCCCAGCACTTTGGGAGGCTGAGGCAGGTGGATCACTTGAAGTCAGGAGTTTGAGAACAGCCTGATCAACATGGTGAAATCCCATTTCTACTAAAAATACAAAAATTAGCCAGGTGTGGTGGAGCATGCCTGTAATCCCAGCTACTCAGGAGACTGAGGCAGGAGAATGGCTTGAACCCTGGAGGTTGCAGTGAGCCGAGATCACACCACTGCACTCCAGCCTGGGCTACAGAGCGAGACTTCATCTCAAAAACAAAACAAAAAGAAAAAGGAAAAGCACTACTGGCAATTCAGCTGCTCAGTCAGTATAGAATCACTGCTCCAGCCCTACAATTCTACTTCATGTTCCTCGAACATGACAGGCTCTAACATGGTGGTCAGCCAACCATGGCCCAAAGCCCAAACTCCAACTCAATACCTGGTTTTGTAAATACATTTTTTACTGGAATACAACTATAGCCATTTGTTTATGCTTTGTCTATAGCTGCTTTCATGCTACAATGACAACACTGAGTACTCTTGACACAAACCACATGGCCTATAAAATCTAAAATATTTACAGTCTAGCTCTCTACAAGAAAAGTTTGCTGACATCTGTTCTATTTCTGCTCTGCATCTTTGTACTTTTCCTCAAACTCTGCTCCTATCTTGGCAAGCTCATGTCCATCCTTCAAATCAGCATCATTTCTTTATATTTTTTCATCACCCTATGTACTTTCCCCTATTACATGACTCATTGTTTCTTCTAAGATGTCTGTTTAATGACTGCCTCCCTGACTAGATGGCAAGCTCTCTCAAGACAACACTCTGAGTGTCTTATTCACTATAGTGTCTGCTTCATTGTATGCATATATTAAAATTTATTCAATGAATATCTCCCCCAACCCCCACCCTCACTGCACACCTTTTCTCATTTTGTTAGATTTCTCATTGTTCCGGTTTGTTATGGGAATTCTGAGTCCAAATTCTTTCAGGGTATTATTAATCCCACCCTGTTGTCTCATCCATGCATTTCAGATACATACAAATTGAGTTCTTCTCCATATCACATATACATAATGTTGAAAGCGACAGGGCTGAGAATAAAATCCTGAAAGAACACACACAAACACACACCCTCCGCCACCTGCCTGCATATTGGTATCAATCCATTAAATCAGCAGTCTTTGACTAAGACCCTAATTGTACTATTATGTAGCCTACATTTTCTATCTTGTCTATAAGGATTTCATGAGAGCTTCCACTTCTGTGAGCCTTTCCTTACATGGCACCACCTCTATCCAGGCAGGACTGAACTAATCACTCCTCCATCTTTTTCACAACTGAACCTTTCCTCATTTTGCCACACTGTATTACAGTAATTTGTTTAGAAGTCTGTCTCTGCTACAAGCCCAAGCTCTCTTAGAGGACAGAAACTTACCTAAATTAACTAGAATCCCACAGCCTAGCACAATGCCCAAAATCTAATTGTTACTTAAAGAAAATTACCAAACACATGTCTTACAATTCAGGCACATTAAATTTATGGTATTTCCTATTTCTGCCATCTAAAAATTCTTTTAAAAATACCCTTACCTGTATTCAATTAGGAAAAGAGGAAGTCAAATTGTCTCTATTTGCAGATGACATGATTGTATATTTAGAAGACCCCATCTTCTCAGCCCAAAATCTCCTTAAACTGATAATCAACTTCAGCAAAGTCTCAGGATACAAAATGAATGAGCAGAAATCACAAACATTCCTATTTACCAGTAACAGACAAACAGAGAGCCAAATCAAAAGGAAACTCTCATTCATAATTGCTACAAAGAGAATAAAATACCTAGGAATACAATTAACAAAGGATGTAAAGGACCTCTTCAAGGAAAATGACAAACCACTGCTCAAGGAAATAAGAGAGGACACAAACAGATTGAAAAACATTCCATGCTCATGGTTGGGAAGAATCAACAACGTGGAAATGGCCATACTGCCCAAAGTAATTTATAGATTCAACACTATCCCCATCAAGCTACCAATCACCTTCTTCACAGAACTGAGAAAAACCACTTCAAACTTCATATGGAACCAAAAGAGAGCCTGCATAGCCAAAACAGTCCTAAGCAAAAAGAACAAAGCTGGAGGCATCATGCTGCCTGATTCAAACTATACTACAAGGCCACAGTAATCAAACAGCATGGTACTGGTACCAAAACAGAGACACAGACCAATGGAACAGAACAGAGTCCTCAGAGGCGACACCACACATCTACAATCATCTGCTCTTTGACAAACCTGACAAAAACAAGCAATGGGGAAAGGATTACCTGTTTAATAAATGGTGTTGGGAAAACTGGCTAGCAATGTGCAGAGAAACTGGACCCCTTCTTGATACCTTACACTAAAATTAACTCCAGACGGATTAAAGATCTAAACATAATACCTAACACCATAAAAACCCTAGAAAAAAACCTAGGCAAAACCATTCAGGACATAGGCATAGGCAAGGACTTCATGGCTAAAACACCAAAAGCAATGGCAACAAAAGCCAAAATAGACAAATGGGATCGAATTAAACTTCAGGGCTTCTGTACAGCAAAAAAAAAAAAAAAAAAAAACAATCATTAGAGCAAATCAGCATCCAACAGAATGAGAAAAAATGTTTGCAATCTACCCATCTGACAAAGGGCTAATATCCAGAATCAACAAAGAACTGAAACAGATTTACAAGAAAAAAACAAGCCGGGCGCGGTGGCTCACGCCTATAATCCTAGCACTTTGGGAGGCTGAGGTGGGTGGATCAACCTGAGGTCAGGAGTTCATGACTAGCCTGGCCATCACGGTGAAACCCCATCTTTAAAAAAAAAAAAAAAGAAAAAAGAAAAAAACAAA
>PVKP010038720.1:0-20643 GCA_004027715.1 Plecturocebus donacophilus
TAAGCAGCCAACCAATATTTTATTTAAACCTGTGAAATGCTACGCAATTGCTGAGGAGTGATTTACTTCCAATTATGTGGTCACTTTTAAAATAGGTATAATGTGATACTGAGAAAAATGTATGTTTTGTGGATTTGGGGAGGAGAGTTCTGTAAATATTTGTTAAGTCTAGTTGTTCCAGGTCTGAGTTCAAGTCCTGAATATCCTTATTAATTTTCTATCTCGTTGATCTGTCTAATATTGACAGTGTAATGTTAAAGTCTCCCACTATTATTGTGTGGGAGTCTAAGTCTCTTTGTAAGTCATTAAGAACTTGCCTTATGTATCTGGGTGCTCCTGTAATGGGAGTGCATATATTTAGGATTGTTAGCCCTTCTTGTTACATTGATCCTTTCACCACTATGTAATGTCCCTCTTTGTTTCTTATGGTCTTTGTTGTTTTAAAGTCTGTTTTATCAGAGATGAAAATGGCAGCTTCTGGTAGTGCTCGCTGGCTGTTTTGCCCATTAGTTGACGTAGAATCTTCATTATGGTGATGCTCTTTACCTTTTGGTATGTTTTTGGAATGGCTGATACTGGTTGTTCCCGTCTATGTGTAGTGCTTCTTTCAGAAGCTCTTGTAAAGCAGGCCTGGTGGTGATGTAATCTCTGAGTACTTGTTTGTTCACAAAAATTTTATTTCTCCTTCACTTATGAAGCTTAGTTTGGCCAGATATGAAATTCTAGGTTGAAAGTTCTTTTCTTTAAGGGTGTCGAATGTTGGCCCCCACTCTCTTCTGGCTTGTAGGGTTTCTGCTGAGAAATCTGCTGTGAGTCTGATGGGCTTCCCTTTGTGGGTAACCGACCCTTCTCTCTGGCTGCCCTTAGCATTTTCTCCTTCATTTCAACCCTGGTGAATCTGACGATTATGTGCCTTGGGGTTGCTCTTCTTGAGGAATATCTTTGTGGTGTTCTCTGTATTTCCTGGACTTGAATATTGGCCTGCCTTGCTAGATTGGGGAAGTTTTCCTGGATAATACCCTGAAGAGTATTTTCCAGCTTGGATTCATTCTCTTCATCACATTCAGGTACACCTATCAAAAGTATATTAGGTCTTTTCACTTAGTCCCATATTTCTTGGAGACTTTGTTCATTCCTTTTTACCCTTTTTTCTGTCATCTTGCCTTCTCGTTTTATTTCATTGAGTTGATCTTCGACCTCTGATATCCTTTCTCCTGCTTGGTCAATTCGGCTGTTGAAACTTGTGCATGCTTCGCAAAGTTCTTGTGTTGTGTTTTTCAGCTCCATCAATTCACTTATATTCTTCTCTAAGTTGTCCATTCTCGTGAGCATTTCATTAAATCTTCTTTCAAGGTTCTTAGTTTCTTTGCATTGGGTTAGAACATGTTCTTTTAGCTCACAGAAGTTTCTTATTATCCACCTTCTGAAGCCTGATTCTGTGAGTTCATCACACTCATCCTCCGTCAGGCCTGGTTCTCTTGCTGATGAGAAGGTGTGATCCCCTGTAGGAGGAAAGACATTCTGATTTTGGGTGTTCTCAGCGTTTTTGCCCTGGTTTCTTCCCATTTTTGTGGATTTATCCACCTGTCGTCTTTGTAATTGCCGACTTTCAGATTGGGTCTCTGAGTGGACGTTCGGCTTGTTGGTTATGAAGTTTTTTCTGTTTCTTAGTTTTCCTTCGGGGGTTGCCCCTTCCCCACAGAGCTGGGCCTTCCTGGGTTCAGCTATTCTTGCTCTCAGGCCTCAGCGCTGCCAATTTCTGTTCTCCTTGTGGGGATGGGTCCAGCGGAGCCCGACTAAAAGGGCACCCAGTCCCGTATACTCCACACCGAGAAGCGCCAAGCTGGGGCACCAGCAAAACAGTCGCGCTGACCAAAAGAGTCGTGCTGGCGACCCATGTGGCTCCTTCGCCGGGAATCTCCCAGTTCGTGGGCATCAAAAATTCATCTACAATTGCGGCATCCACTTGCTCTCTTTGCTTTCACTGGGAGCTACAATCCTGAGCTGCTGCTATGTGGCCATCTTGGATCTCTCTCCGCCCGGTGATGAAGTTTTTTCTGTTTCTTAGTTTTCCTTTGTCAGATGCCCATTCCCCACAGAGCCGGACCTTCCTGGGTTCGCTGTGCTTGCTGTGAAACTCTCAGTCTTTGGCGCTTCCAATTGCTGTTTTCCTTGTGGGGATGGGACCAGCCGAGCCCGCCCGTCCCGTATACTCCGCACCAAGAAGCGCCACACTGAGACACCGGCAAAACAGCTGCACTGGCCAGAAGAGTCACACTGGCAACCCGTGTGGCTCCTCTGCCGGGAATCTCCCAGTCTGTGGGCAACAAAAATTTGTTGGAAAGTGCAATGTCCACTCGTTCTCTGAGCTTTCACTGGGAGTTACATTCCTGAGCTGTTGCTAATCGGCCATCTTGGATCTCTCTCTAAAAAACCAGTTGGTTTTCTTTATGATCCTCTCCCTCTTTTTTTTTTTTTTTGAGACAGAATCTTGCTCTGTTGCTCAGGCTGGAGTGCAATCGTGCCATCTCAGCTCACTGTAGCCTCTGCCTCCCAGTTCAAGCAATCATCCCATCTCAGCCTCCAAAGTAGCTGGGATTACAGGCATGCACCATCACATCAGGCTAATTTTTGTAATTTTTAGTTGTGACGGGGTTTCACCATGTTGGCCAGGCTAGTCTCAAACTCCTGACCTCAGGTGATCCACCTACTTTGGCCTCACAAAGCGCTGGGATTACAGGTGTGAGCCACCGTGCCCAGCCACAGTTTTCATGTTTATTAGCTGGGAATCAACTTTTAATAAAAACTTCTTGATAAGATTCTTGGCTGGGCACGGTGGCTCAAGTCTGTAATCTCAGCACTTTGGGAGGCAAAGGCAGGCGGATCACCCAAGGCCAAGAGTTTGAGTCAAGCCTGGCCAACATGGTGAAAACCCGTCTCTCCTAAAAATACAAAAGTTAGCTGGGTGTGGTGGTGCGTGCCTGTAGTCCCACCTACTTGGGAGGCTGAGGCAGAAGAATCGCTTGAATCCAGGAGGAGGAGGTTGCAGTGAGCTGAGATTGTGTCATTGCACTCCAGCCTGGAGACAGACTCAAAAGAAAAAAAAAAGAATAGAATAGAAAATTGTAAGATCATTTTCAAAACATTTAGTCTGCACCTGCCATTCTCACCCCATGACAATCCTAGGAGGGCAGAGGCTTGGTTTCTGGGTCACACTCTCTGTCATGTGACTGCTCACAGTGGTGCTTCAACCTTGGCATGGGGAGAATAAGTGACTGCACAGTGTAGAAACAATCAAGACAGCTCACATAAACTAGAGCTATCTGACTAGCTTAGTATATTGTCTATTTTTTCCACAGCAGACAGAGCTGAGCCTCAATGTCCTAGGGTCACAGCCCATGAGGACAAAGGGGATGACTGTGGGAAAGCAGGCAGTGGTCAGTGCAGAGGTGTTCACCAGCCACCAGCTGGGGTTAGGGTACTTAGCCAAAAAGGTGTTAAGACAGAGGAGAGGGTATAGAATGATGCAAAGGTGCTCACCAGAACAAGGACTCTTTGGGTGACTTTGGACTCGGGGGAGGATCTGGGGGAGAGGTTAGTTCTGTGGAGGTGTTGGACCCACTGCCTATGCCTGTGCAGAATGAAAACCATGGAGCTGCTGCCAGATCTTGAGGCCCAAACACAAAACATTGTAGGATCATGACAATGTTATATGTAGTAATCCTGTAATTCTGTTATTGCCTACTGCACAACAATATCCCAAATCTCTTTTCTGTGTGTTATTTTTGTTACTCCACTTGCCGGTCGCACTCTTAAGAAAAACAGTATTTATCAGCATGTTCAGCAGCCAGCCCAGGAAGTTGAAGGCCTCAATGTATCTGGGAGCTTGTAGCTTCAGCTCTGCCCACCTGGAATTTGTGGGGCTGATTGTGATGGCCTGGAAGATACTCACGAAGCAGGTGGTGCCCATGTACATGCCCGTGACCACTCTGTGAGCATAGAAAACAAATTTGTACCCAATGCCACTGAGGAAATGTTTCAGTCCCAAAGTGGCCATTGTCTGTGGGACTCCTTTAGAGAGAATGACCAAGGAGTTGGCTACAGTCAAGTGCTGGAGAATCAGATCTGTGGACCTTGATGTGCTTCTGGTGAAATAAAGAAAACTACAATGACAAAGAAAAAAGCAATTGCCCAGGAATCCTACTGTGGTCTAAGATAAGAAGATCATTCCTATTACCACATCCATAGAGGCAATTTGCCATTTTTCAATGACTGATTATTTTATTCAGAGTGAGAGGATCCTGCATGGAAACAGGAGGCCTGTTGTACCATGGCAACTGAAATGCACTCTTGTGGACCACGGTTTTCAAGCCATTAATTTCCTATTAAATTTCATTCTCTTTTTTCTGAGAGTTTTGCTATTAAAATACATATGTGTGTATAGATATATATTCCTAGCAAAAGAATGTTATAATAGTGTTTTATGCATAACTATTACAATTCTCTGAAGTGCTTTATTGTTCCCATTTGACAGGTGAGGTGATCTCGGGCACAGGAAGGCTGAATGACACTCCCAAAGTCACTTCCTTGTAAGAGGCAGTGCCAGAAGCTACTAATGTACTTGACCACTATGCTGTCTTAGCAGCAGACATATTAATTTAATTAATTTATTTTTTAAGAAGGAGTGGAGTGCAGTGGTGTAATCTCTGCTCACTGCAACCTCCGCCTCCCAGGTTCAAGTGATTCTCCCACTTTAGCCTCCCAAGTTGCTGGGATTACAGATGTGTGCCATCATGCTCAGCTAATTTTTGTATTTTTAGTACAGACGGGGTTTTAGCCTGTTGGCCAGGCTGGTCTTGAACTCCTGACCTCAGGTGATCCACCGACTTTGGCCTCCCAAAGCACTGGGATTACAGGTGTGAGCCACTGTGCCCAGCCCAGACATACTTATTTTTTAAAACAATCCACATACTTAAAAAATATTTTGTATCTCATGAGTTTTTTAAAGAATGGTTGTGGCCAGGTGCGGTGGCTCATGCCTGTAATCCCAGCACTTTGGGAGGCCAAGGCGGGTGGATCACGAGGTCAAGAGATGGAGACCATCCTGGCCAACATGGTGAAACCCCATCTCTACCAAAAATACAAAAAAAAAAAATTAGCTGGGGGTGGTGGTGCAAGCCTGTAGTCCCAGCTACTTGGGAGGCTGAGGCAGGAGAATTGCTTGAACCCAAGAGGTGGAGGTTGCACTGAGCCGAGGTCGCGCCACTGCATTCCAGCCTGATGCCTGGTGATGGAGTGAGACTGTCTCAAAAAAAAAAAAAAAAAAAAAAAAAAAAAAAGAATGGTTGTGAATCTTGTTTTTCTTTTCAATTGTAATTGAAAACACTGTTGCTTGTTTTCTAGGCAAACATTATAGTGATCAGAGATCTAAGTAAACTATAGAGGGACTGATTTTAGTATAATCTTAAAATAATAATTATATAAAACCAAATGGAATTTATTAAATGCACAAAAGGAATTAAAAGAGGAGGTTATTTTCCATCTTAACCAAGAAGAAGAGCACAATGCAATGTCCTTGCGCTAAGTAAGGGAGCAGGAAAATGAGTAGGAGGTAAAGCATTGCAGAGGAGAAACTAAATTACCATGAGTGTATAAAGAAAATGAGTATCTGTGAATGCAAAAATATCAAACATAGTATTTCAATGTCAGAATGGTTTGCTGTATCAAAACTCAAGCCCATTATGCAAAAGAGAAACTGGAGATAAAGATTATACTTTGACTCAAAATAGTACTAAGAGAAGCACTGAGCCTGGGAATGGCATGAAAACGTTTTTAAACCAGAGGAAAGATCACAAAATAATGCAATTCTGAAAACTGCTGAAGAGTGTAACTTTTTTTTCTAATACAAAAACCTAAGGTCAGTTACCTTTCTTTGATGATTTCATGAAGAAAAAGTTTCACCATAATGCATAGGCAACAGATTTTTTCTGTCACCACTAAGGTCAGTTACCTTTCTTTGTTGATTTCATGAAGGAAAACAATCTCATCATAATGAATAGGCAACAGATTTTTGCTGTCATTACACACTTATGGTCTCCATTCAGTATATTCTATGCACAGAGTTGGTGAAAACACAATATTTATTATTTATGAGCAGAATAAGGCAATTCAATCAGCTACATCTTATACATAATCACAGGCATGGAGGTGTCATAGAAACACCTCTACAAATCTTGAAAATGTTCATGTAGATAAGACAGAGCAGCTGGCAAATTAATTTCCAAATTATATTAGAGAACTTAAAAATAGGCCAGATGTGATAGAACATGCCTATAACCCCAACACCTTGGGAGGCTGAGGCAAGAGGATTGCTTGAGGCCAGCAGACCAGCCTAAGCAACATAGGGAGAGCCTGTCTCTACAAAAAATTTTTTAAAATTTGCTGAGTGTGGTAGCACATGCCTGTGGTCCCAACTACTCAGGAGGCTGAGGTGGGAGGATCATTTGAGCTGAAGTAGTCAAGGGTACAGTGAGCCACAATTGCACCACTGCACTCTGGCCTGAGCAACAGGAAGAGACCCTGTCTCAAACAAACAAACAAACAAACAAACAAACAAACAGATTTCATGACTTTATTAAAACCAACAATGATGAACAGTGAGGATGACATTAAATGAGAAGCAGTTAGGGGCTGGTTTATGGTCTTGACCTCCATTCCTTCTCCACAAGTCCAGCCCAGGACCCAGTGATTATTTCCCCTTTTCTGCATTGCATTGGTGCTGACTTAGTTTCTAGCCCAGAAGAATCCCTTTTCCAGGCAAAAGCCCCTACTCCATCTCCCAGTACATTTCCTTCTTGTGCAAGCTATGCCTTCTAGACTGAAACAGAAAATACTCACCTGATTTTTCCCTTACTACTGGGACAGTGGGTGCAGGGTGATGCTCGGGACAGCTAGCAGGTGTGTGTGGAGGGAGGCAGCCAGCTCTGAGATTAGGGCTTGTGTCCTTTGACCTCTCCTTTTTTCAGCACTGCAATGAGCATTTCACCTGTGGTAACAATGACAGTACACACTTGGGGAGCTAAAAATATTTCAAGAAACTTTGTCGCAGTTACTAATGACCAAACCAAGTACAATTTTCTAGCGGGCAACTCCAGAGAGATGAGGGTGTTTGGCAGAGGCTGTTTCTTCCCACGATCCACGGAGGCAGCAGGAAGGGCTGAGTCTAGGCTGAGGGGCTGGCAGCAGAGCACATGCGTCTTACTGGAGTCTGTGCTTTCCTGAGATGGTCCCCTATGGAAAAACACAATTTTCTATTAATCCTGAGATTCCTGAGCCAAACTATTATTTATGAGTAGAGAAATGGGATCATGCCAAGAACTTGAGAAGAATGTGTCAGCAGGTTACAGTACAAATAGCAACCTGAAGTCCAATACTGAATGGAAAAATAAATGGGAACAAATTTGGACAATCCAATGTAAATTAACATGCAAATGTAGACGTTATATATTTTAAAAATATATACTTTATCAACATTTACCACCAGAGAGATAGAAGTTCTAAACTGTACAATTTTTATAAAAGAAACAGACATTTATCAGAGTTGCTCACATACACAAAAGCATCAAGTTCATTTGATCTAGAGAGAAATTCTACTAATAAACTAATTGATAAACTAATGCTACCTAAACTATTAGAGTCTTAAAGTAGTCAATCTTCCCAATAATTTTAGAGAGGTGCCTAAAGGTGACATGATAACTTACTGTGGTTTGAGCCATATATTACAAAAGTATAGGACATATAACTGTAAAACATTTAACTATTAGAAGCCATTGGCTGAGTGCTGTGACTCATGCTTGTAATCCCAGCACTTTGGGATGCCGAGGCAGGTGAATCACCTGAGGTCAGAAATTCAAGACCAACCTGGCCAACATGGTGAAACCCTGTCTAAAAATTAGCTGGGTGTGGTGGTGCACACCTGTAATCCCAGCTACTTGAGAGGCTGAGGCAGGAGAATCTCTTGAACCCAGAAGGTGGAGGTTGCCGTGAGACGAGATCGTGCTATTGCACTCCAGCATGGATGACAGAGCAAGACTGTGTCTCATAAAATAAAATAAAATAAAATAACAAGACAAGATAAGATAAAATAAAAAGTCATGAGGGCAGTCACCATTGTTCTATGAGGGATGTGTCTTGGAGGAAAAAGTCCCTTCTGTAAGGATTACCTAACTGGTAAACGGGCAGGCAAAGTGACCCCTAGTGGCCTGCCAGTCTCAAGAAAAATTTTATACATCTAGGGAAAAATTAGTCACAACCAGGCAATTACATCACAGCCCCCCCACCAAGTAAAACAAAATTCTGTGTCAAGCACAGGTAAAACAAAACACAGGTACAAACCCTCAACATTTCCTGATAGGCATTGTAGAGTTTTTTGTTTGTCCTGGTTTTTTGTTTTGTTTTTTTGCTCTCAAGAGATTAATAAGCAGAATGAGACCATCAAATTTCAAAGCATGCAATAATGGTCCCTCCACTCTTGGGACCCCTGCCAATTAATTAATTAATTGTTAATTAATTTTCAGTTTTGGCTGGGCGTGGTGGCTCATGCCTGTAATCACAACACTTTAAGGAGCAAAGCTCTGTACAAAAAAAAAAAGAAGAAAAAGAAAAAAGAAAAATAAAAGTTAAGGTTCTCTCTCTTGCATGTTTTAATTTTTTTTTGCATAAATTTTTAAGAGTTGCTAGTGTAGTTTTGTAACATGGACATACTGGGTAGTGATGAAGTCTGGTATCCACCAAGTAATTTCTCATCCGTCACTCCCTTCCCACTCACTCACCCTTCTGAGTCTCCAATAACAATTCGCTTTTCTTTTTTTGAGAGGGACTCTCCCTCTCTATCTCCAGGCTGGAGTGCAATGACAAGATCTTGGCTCACTGCCACCTCTGCCTCCTGGATTCAAGCAATTCTGCCTCAGCCTCCAAGTGGCTGGGACTACAGGCGCACCCTATCACACCCAGCTAATTTTTGTATTTTTAGTAGAGGCAAGGTTTCACCATGTTGACCAGGCTGGTCTTGAACTCCTGACCTCAGATGATCTGCCTGCTTCAGCCTCCCAAAGTTTTGAGATTACAGGTGTGATCCAGTGCACCTGGCCTCCAAAGGCTATTATTCCACTTCCTATGTCCATGAGTACATGTTAGTTAGCTTCATTTATAAGTGAGAACATGCACTATTTGACTTTCTGTTTCTTCTCATTTATTTAGGATAATGACCTTCATTTCCATCCACGTTGCTGCAAAATACATGATTTCAAAACCGGGTAGAGTGGCTCATGCCTGTAATCTCAGCACTTTGGGAGGCCAAAATGCATGGATCACTTGAAGTCAGGAGTTTGAGACCAGCCTGACCAGCATGGTAAAAACCCGTCATAACTAAAAGTACAAAATTAGCTGGGCATGGTGGTGCATGCTTCTAGTCCCAGCTATTTGGGAGGCTGAGGCAGGAGAATCACTTGACCCTGGGAGGTGGAGGTTGCAGTGAGCTGAGATCTTGCCATTGCACTCCAGCTTGGGCAAAAAGAACAAAATTCTGTCTCAAAAAAAAAAATAGACATGATTTCACTGTTTTAAAAATTTTTAAGTTTATTTTAGACGTAGGAATATGTGTCCAGATTTGTTATGTGGGAATACTGTGGATCTTATTCTTTTTATGGCTGAAGAGTAGTACATTGTATACATACCACATTTTCTTTATGCAGTCGTCCATTGATGGACATGCTATAATAGCAAAGATATTGGAATCACCCTAAGTGCTTCTCTAAGCATACAAGTGCAGGTATCTTTTTGATATAATATTTCTCCTTTGTGTACATATCCAGTAGTAGAATTGCTGGATCGAAGGGTAGTTCTATTTTTATCTCTTTGAAATATTTGCATACTGCTTTCCATAGAGATTGTACTGATTTAGTTCCCACTAACCGTGTATAAGCATTTCCTTTTCTCCACCTCCTCATCAAAATCTGTTGTTTTTTGACTTTTTAAAAATAGCCATTCTGATTGGTATGAGATGGTGTCTCATTGTGGTTTTAATTGTTATTTCTGTCATGATTAGTCATGTTTGAACATTTTTTCATATGCTTCTTGGCCATTTGTGTGACTTCTTTTGAAAAATATCTATTCATGTTCTTGGTCCACTTTTAATTTTATCTATTTTTACTATAATCTATACAACAATATTTGTCCACTTTTTAGTGGAGTTATTATTATTTTTTTGGTCTGCGTATTGAGTTATTTGAGTTCCTTGTAAATTCTAGGTATCAGTTCCTGTCAGATGCATAGTTTGCAAATATTTCCTTCTATTCTGCAGGTTGTCTATTCACTTCATTAATTATTGTTTTTTGCTCTGTGGAAGTTTTTTAGTTTAATAAGACCCATTTGTATATTTTAATTTTTGTTACTTGTAGTTTTGAGGTCTTAGTCATAAATTTTGTCTATACAAAACATTCAGAAGAGTTTTACCCAGGTTTATTCTGCTATGTTTATAGTTCTACATCTTACATTTAAGTTTTGGTCCATCTTGGGTTGATTTTTGTATATGGTGAGTGATAGAGTCCAGTTTCACTCTTTTGCATATAAATGTCTAATTTGCCCTGCCACACTGAGTAAAAATGATGTCCTTTTTCCAGTGTATGTTTTTGTTGATTTTGTCAAAATCAGTTGGCTGTAGACATGTGCTTTTATATCTGGCGTCTTTCTTTTGTTCCATTGATTTGTGCGTATTTTTATTCCAGTACCATGCTGTTTGGTTGCTATAGCTTTGTAGTATAATTTGAGGCCAGTAATGTGATACCTGCAGCTTTGTTCTTTTTGCTTAGGATTTCTGTGACTCTTCATGCTTTTATGGTTCCATAAGAATTTTAGGATTTTTTTTCTAATTCTGTGAACAATGACATTGATATTTTGATAAGGATTACACTGAATCTACGGGCAGTATGGTCATTTTAATATTACTTCTTCAGGTCCACAATAAGGGGATATCTTCCCACTTGTTTGTGTCATCTACAATGACCTCATCTTTGTTTTGTAGTTCTTGTGGAGATCTTTCACCTCCTTGGTTAAATGTATTCCTAGACAGTAGGAGAGAATTATAGAGATGGAATTGAAACATTATGTATTTTAGATAAAAAATATTGTACTGAGATTATGATTTGGGGGAAGTTTCCAAGTCATTTAACATAGTAATAACTTTTCTATCATCTTTGCTAAAGCTGAATTGCAATGCTATCATCTTCTGGGCCCCAAAAGTAAATAATTATGTTCACAGATTTTTAATGCATTAATCTTATGTGTTTATTAGATAGTGAATGTTTACTTAAAATTAACCCCTGCCATTTTCCAAATTGACTCACATATTGGATAAAACTTATATATGCTTCTATTATGATTAAGCCTACTTTAAAAGATAATCTTAAATTTAGAAATACCAGAATGTATTCACATGTTTGTAATTCAAATTTGAGTTTCTGCAAATAATTTCCAAATTATATAAATGAAATTTAAATAGATTATAATTGAAATTTGATGCTAGGAGTAATCATCAATGTAATTTGGTTAGCAAAGTTATGACTATGCTCAAATACTACTTTCTTACAAATTACTTATAATTATGCCAAAGTTTTGACACCCATTTAAAATTCAGTTTTTTTTTTAGAGATTTAAGCATCATAAGAAAACAGGAATGCTCTCTTCTTGCAAAGATGTTAAATAAAATATATTGTTTCTCTTAAAGATCCAAGAAATTTAAATAGACAGCATTTTATTTATTTATTATTTATTTATTTTTTAAAGCCCTAATATATCAAAGTATGGACCAGATGCCTTTTACATAACTTTTCATTTAGCCATTTCCCTGTGTCAGTCCTATAATATAGGGATATTATATCTTATTTTTTATTTTTAATTGCATTTTAGGTTTTGGGGTACATGTGAAGAACATGCAAGATTTTTGCATAGGTACACACGTGGCAGTGTGATTTGCTGCCTTCCTCCCCTTCACCTATATCTGGCATTTCTCCCCATGCTATCTCTCCCCAACTCCCCACCCCCCGCTGTCCCTCCCCTATTTCCCTGCAAAAGACCCCAGTGTGTAGTGCTCCCCTCCCTGTGTCCATGTGTTCTCATTGTTCAACACCTGCCTATGAGTGAGAACATGCAGTGTTTGATTTTGTGTTCTTGTGTCAGTTTGCTGAGAATGATGGTTTCCAGGTTCATCCATGTCCCTACAAAGGACACGAACTCATCGTTTTTGATGGCTGCATAATATTCCATGGTGTATATGTGCCACATTTTCCCTGTCCAGTCTATCATCGATGGGCTTTTGGGTTGGTTCCAGATCTTTGGTATTGTAAACTGTGCTGCAATGAACATTCGCGTGCATGTGTCCTTAGAGTAGGATGATTTATAATCCTTTGGGTACATACCCAGTAATGAGATTGCTGGGTCAAATGGAATTTTTATTTCTAGGTCCTTGAGGAATCACCACACTGTCTTCCACAATGGTTGAACTAATTTACACTCACACCAACAGTGTAAAAGTGTTCCTACTTCTCCACATCCTCTCCAGCATCTGTTGTCTCCTGATTTTTTAATGATCACCATTCTAACTGGCGTGAGATGATATCTCAATGTAGTTTTGATTTGCATTTCTCTAATGACCAGTGATGATGAGCATTTTTTCACATGTTTGTTGGCCTCAAGTATGTCTTCTTTTGTAAAGCGTCTGTTCATATCCTTTGCCCACTTTTGAATGGGCTTTTTTTTTTTTTTTTCGGATTGTAAATCTGTTTCAGTTCTTTGTAAATTCTAGATATCAGCCCTTTGTCAGATGGATAGACTGCAAAAATTTTTTCCCTTTCTGTTGGTTGCCAATTCACTCCAATGACTGTTTCTTTTGCCATGCAGAAGCTGTGGAGTTTGATGAGGTCCCATTTGTCTATTTTGGCTTTTGTTGCCAATGCTTTTGGTGTTTTGGTCATGAAGTCCTTGCCTATGCCTATGTCCAGAATGGTTTTGCCTAGATTTTCTTCTAGGGTTTTTATAGTGTTAGGTCTTATGTTCAAGTCTTTAATCCATCTGGAGTTGATTTTAGTGTAAGGTGTCAGGAAGGGGTCCAGTTTCTGCTTTCTGCACATGGCTAGCCAGTTTTCCCAACACCATTCATTAAACAGGGAATCCTTTCCTCATTGCTTGTTTTTGTCAGATTTGTCAAAGATCGGATGGTTGTAGATATGTGTTGCCTCCGGGCTTCTGTTCTGTTCCATTGGTGTACATCTCTGTTTTGGTACCAGTACCATGCTGTTTTGATTACTGTAGCCTTGTAGTATAGTTTGAAGTCCGATAGTATGAGGCCTCCCGCTTTGTTCATTTTGCTTAGAATTGGCTTGGCTACGTGGGCTTTCTTTTGTTTCCATATGATGTTTAAGGTGGTTTTTCCAGTTCTGTGAAGAAGGTCATTGGTAGCTTGATGGGGATAGCATTGAATCCGTAAATTACTTTGGGCAATATGGCCATTTTCATGATATTGATTCTTCCTAACCATAAATATGGAATGTTTCTCCATCTATTTGTGTCCTCTTTTATTTCGTTGAGCAGTGGTTTGTAGTTCTGTTTGAAGAGGTCCTTTACATTCCTTGTTAGTTGTATTCCTAGGTATTTTAATCTCTTTGTAGCAATTGTGAATGACAGTTCGTTCTTGATTTGGCTCTCTTGAAGTCTGTTATTGGTGTATAGGAATGCCTGTGATTTTTGCACATTGATTTTGTATCCGGAGACATTGCTGAAGTTGCTTATCAGTTTTAGGAGATTTTGGGCTGAGATCATGGGGTCTTCTAGATATACAATCATGTCGTCTGCAAATAGAGACAATTTTACTTCCTCCTTTCCTATTTGAATACCCTTTATTTCTTTTTCTTGCCTGATTGCTCTGGTTAGAACTTCCAGTACTATATTGAATAGGAGTGGTGAGAGACGGCACCCTTGTGCCAGATTTCAAAGGGAATGCTTCCAGTTTTTGCCCATTCAGTATAATATTGGCTGTTGGTTTGTTGTAAATAGCTTTTATTATTTTGAGATATGTTCTGTCAATACCTAGTTTATTGAGGGTTTTTAGCATAAAGGACTGTGGAATTTTGTCAAAGGCCTTCTCTGCATCCATTGAGATAACCATGTGGTTTTTGTCTTTGGTTCTGTTTATGTGGTGAATTACGTTTATAGACTTGCATATGTTGAACCAGGCTTGCATCCCCAGGATGAATCCTACTTGATCATGGTGGATAAGCTTTTGATGTGCTGTTGCAATTGGCTTGCCAGTATTTTATTGAAGATTTTTGCATCTATGTTCATCATGGATATTGGCCTGAAGTTTTCTTTTCTTGTTGAGTCTCTGCCGGGTTTTGGTATCAGGATGATGTTGGTCTCATAAAATGATTTGGGAAGGATTCCCTCTTTTTGGATTATTTGGAATACTTTCAGAAGGAATGGTACCAGCTCCTCTTTGTATGTCTGGTAGAATTCGGCTGTGAACCCATCTGGACCTGGGCTTTTTTTTTGGGTGGTAGGCTCTTAATTGCTGTCTCAACTGCAGACCTTGTTATTGGTCTATTCAGGGTTTCAACTTCTTCCTGGTTTAGGCTTGGGAAGAGGCAAGTGTCCAGGAATTTATCCATTTCTTCCAGGTTTACCAGTTCATGTGCATAGAGTTATTTGTAATAAACTCTGAAGATGGTTTGAATTTCTGTGGAATCTGCAGTGATATCCCCTTTATCGTTTTTTATTGCATCTATTTGGTTATTCTCTCTTTTCTTTTTTATAAATCTGGCTAGTGGTCTGTCTATTTTGTTCATCTTTTTGAAAAACCAGCTCCTGGATTTATTAATTTTTGAAGGTTTTTTTGTGTCTTATCACGTTCAGTTCTGCTCTGATCTTTGTTATTTCTTGTCTTCTGCTAGGTTTTGAGTTTTTTTGATCTTGCTCCTCTAGCTCTTTCAATTTTGACTATAAGGTGTCAATTTTAGATCTCTCCTTGCTTCTCATGTGGGCACTTATTGCTATATATTTTCCTCTAGAGACTGCTTTAAATGTGTCCCAGAGATTCTGGTATGTTGTGTCTTCATTCTCGTTGGTTTTGAAGAACATTTTTATTTCAGCCTTCACTTCACTGTTTATCCAGTCAACATTCAAGAGCCAATTGTTCAGTTTCCATGAAGCTGTGTGGTCCTGAGTTAGTTTCTGAATTCTGAGTTCTAACTTGATTGCACTGTGGTCTGAGAGACTGTTTGTTATGATTTCCATTCTTTTGCATTTGCTGAGGAGCGATTTACTTCCAATTATGTGGTCAATTTTAGAGTAGGTGTGATGTGGTGCTGAGAAGAATGTATATTCTGTGGATTTGGGGTGGAGAGTTCCGTAAATGTCTATTAGGTTTGCTTGTTCCAGATCTGAGTTCAAGTCCTGGATATCCTTGTTAATTTTCTGTCTGGTTGATGTGTCTAATATTGACAATGGGGTGTTAAAGTCTCCCACTATTATTGTGTGGGAGTCTAAGTCTCTTTGTAAGTCATTAAGAACTTGCCTTATGTATCTGGGTGCTCCTGTATTGGGTGTGTATATATTTAGGATCATTAGCTCTTCTTGTTGCATTGATCCTTTTACCATTATGTAATGTCCTTCTTTGTCTCTTTTGATCTTTGTTGGTTTAAAGTCTATTTTATCAGAGACTAGGATTGCAACTCCTGCTTTTTTCTCTTCTCCATTTGCTTGGTACATCTTCCTCCATCCCTTTATTTTGAGCCTTTGTGTATCCTTGCATGTGAGATGGGTTTCCTGGATACAGCACACCGATGGGTTTTGGCTTTTTATCCAATTTGCCAGTCTGTGTCTTTTCATTGGGGCATTTAGTCCATTTACATTTAGGGTTAATATTATGTGTCAGTTTAGTCCTACCATTTTGATGCTAGCTGGCTGTTTTGCCCATTGATGCAGATTCTTCATTGTGTTGATGCTCTTTACCATTTCGTATGTTTTTGGAGTGGTTGGTACTGGTTGTTCCTTTCTATGTGTAGTGCCTCTTTCAGGAGCTCTTGTAAAGCAGGCCTGGTAGTGATGAAATCTCTGAGTACTTACTTGTTTGCAAAGGATTTTATTTTTCCTTCACTTATAAAGCTTAGTTAGGCTTTACATGAAATTCTGGGTTGAAAGTTCTTTTCTTTAAGGATGTTGAATATTGGCCTCCACTCTCTTCTGGCTTGTAAGGTTTCTGCTGAGAGATCTGCTGTGAGTCTCAGGGGGCTTCCCTTTGTGGGTAACCCGCCCCTTCTCTCTGGCTACCCTTAGCATTTTCTCCTTCATTTCAACCCTGGTGAATCTGACGATTATGTGCCTTGGGGTTGCTCTTCTTGAGGAATATCTTTGTGGTGTTCTCTGTATTTCCTGAACTTGAATCTTGGCCTGCCTTGCTAGGTTGGGGAAGTTTTCCTGGATAATATCCTGAAGAGTATTTTCCAGCTTGGATTTATTCTCTTTGTCACATTCAGGTACACCTATCAAACGTAGATTAGGTGTTTTCACATAGTCCCATATTTCTTGAAGACTTTGTTCATTCCTTTTTCTCTAATCTTGCCTTCTCGTTTTATTTCATTGAGTTGATCTTCGACCTCTGATATCCTTTCTTCTGCTTGGTCGATTCGACTGTTGAAACTTGTGCATGCTTTGTCAAGTTCTCCTGTTGTGTTTTTCAGCTCCATCAATTCACTTATATTCCTCTCTAAGTTGTCCATTCTCGTTAGCATTTCGTCACATCTTTTTTCAAGTTCTTGGTTTCTTTGCATTATGTTAGAACATGTTCTTTTAGCTCACAGAAGTTTCTTAATATCCACCTTCTGAAGCCTGATTCTGTCATTTCATCACACTCATTCTCTATCCGGCCTTGTTCCCTTGCTGGTGAGGAGTTGCGATCCCTTGTAGGAGGAGAGGTGTTCTGGTTTTGGGTTTTTTTCATCCTTTTTTCACTGGTTTCTTCCCATCTTTGTCGATTTATCCTCCTGTCGTCTTTGTAATTGCTGACTTTCAGATTGGGTCTCTGAGTGGACGTCCAGTTTGTTGATGATGCAATTATTTCTTTTTCTTAGTTTTTCTTCTAACTGTCTGGCCCCTCTGCTGTAGGACTGCTGAGGTCCACTCCAGTCCCTGCTTGCCTGGGGATCACCTGCAGCAGCTGCAGAACAGTAAGGGTTGCTACCAGTTTCTTCTTCTGCTATCTTTGTCCCAGAAGGATACCTGCCAAATGTCAGTCTGATCTCTCCCTTATGAGGTGACTCTTTGTATATACGGGGGTCAGGGAGCTGCTTGAGGAGACAGTCTGCCCTTTATAGGAGCTCAAGAGTTGAGCTGTGAACTCTGTTGTTCATTCAGAGCTGCTGGGCAGGTATGTTTAAGTCTCCTGCAGCAGAACTCATAAGCCCCCCTTTTTTTCCCCAGGTATTCTGTTCCGGGAGTTAGAGCTTTATTTATGAGTTTCCATTGTGCTACTGCCTTTTTTTCAGGATTGGCCTGCCCAGCAAGGAGGCAGCCTAGTCACTCTCTCCCTGCAGAGGCTTCACTGAACTTCCGTGGGCTCTGCTCAGCTGCCATGTGAACTTTAGTGGCAGGTTGCCTCAGCAATGGGTGGCTGCCTCAGCAATGGAGGACTACCTCCATAGTGGTGGAGTACCTTGGTAATGGAGAGCACCCCTCCCCCACAGAATTGGACCATCCTGGGTTCAGCTGTGCTTGCTGTGAAACTCTCAACCCAGAGCGTTTCCAATTGCTGTTTTTTTTGTGGGGATGGGACCAGCCGAGCCTGATCACCTGGCTCCCTGCCTCAGAGCCTTTTTTTTTCAGTTGAATGGTCAACTCTCTCCCAGGTGTTCCAGTAGCCTGTTTAAAAGGTGCTGGGATCTGTGTGATTTCCTGTGCGGCAACCCACTGTGCCGGCTGAAACAGCGGCACTGAGATTCGTGGTACTATTTTGCCTGGGACTCTCTCGGCCTGGGTCCCTGATTCAGTCCCTTTTTTAATCAGATGAATGGGCGAATCTGCCTTCCTAAAGCTCCACTCACCAGCTAAAAGGGCACCCAGACCAGTGTATTTTGTATGGAGAACTGCTGCATTGGGGCACCGGCAAAACAGCCGCGCCGGCCTAAACAGTCGCACTGGTGACCCCTTTGGCTTCTCCACCTGGGAATCTCCTGGTCGTGGACAATAAAAATCTGTCTGGAAATGCGACATCCACTGACCCTGTGTGCTTTCACTGGGAGCTACAATCCTGCGCTGCTCCTAATTGGCCATCTTGGATCTTCTCCCCTCAGCATTTTAAAAGATATCTTTCTGGTGTGTTTAAGAGTCAGTCTTTCTGCTATTTTGTAGGAGCCAGGATTCTGCTGGAAATGTCTGTTTTTAGAATCTCCAAATAAAGGTTATTTAAATGGCTGCATATACACATCTGTTTAACTCTCTAAGTCGAATTCATACATTGACAAGCTTTCTTCTCAATAATTTCGTTTTAGTTTTTAAGGTCAACTATTTCCCTTTAGGGCATATACTCCCATTCATGCTGGAATGTCCAAAGCTAACTCTTAGAAGAAATGTGATTTCAAAGTACTGAATCTAAAGATACATTCAGTTTTCTTAGTTGAAAGGACACACAGCTGAGCCTTTTGAAAGATATCTTTCTTCTGTATTTTAAAGGCAGTCTTACTGGTATTTCAAAGGAGCTAGGATTTAGCTGGATATATCTGTTTTTAGTTTCTCCACACCAAGGATATTTAAGCTGCTGAATACACACATCAATTTAACTCTGTAAGTTGAATGTAGACATTTACAAGCTTTCTTCTAGATAGTTTCATTTTTGCTTTGAAGGGGAGATATTTCCCTTTGTAGCATATACTAGCATTCATGGTGGAATTTTCAGAGCTAAGTCCTGTGAGAAATGTGTTTTCAAACTGCTGAATCTAAAGATACATTTAATTGTCTCTGTTGACACACAGCTCAGCATTTTCATAGATATCTTTCTTCTGTGTTTAAAAGGCAGTCTTACTATTATTTTGTAGGAGCCAGGATTCTGCTGGAAATATCTGTTTTTAATATCTCCACACAAAGGGTATTTAAACTGCTGCATACACACATCAATGTCACTCTGTAAGTACAATGCATACATTGACACGCTTTCATCTAGATAGTTTCATTTTAGTGTTTATGGTGAGATATTTCCCTTTATACCATACACTCATGTTAACTCAAGAATGTCCAAGTCTGACTAGTATAAGAAATGTGTTTCCAAACTACTGAATCTAAAGATACAATAGAGAGATATCCAAGATGGCCGATTAGCAACAGCTCAGGATTGTAGCTCTCAGGGAAAGTGCAGGGAGCGAGTGGACACCACACTTTCAGATGAATTTTTGTTGCCCACAGACTGGGAGATTCCCTTCGGAAGAGCCCCACCGGTCACCAGCGTGACTTTTTTGGCCAGCGCGGCTGTTTAGCCGGTGCCCCAGCACAGCACTTCTCAGTGCGGAGTAGAAAGGACTGGGTGCCCTTTTAGTCGGGCTCAGCTGGTCTCATCCCCACAAGGAGAACAGCAATTGTAAGCGCTGAGGACTGCGAGTTTCACAGCAAGCACAGCCAAACCCAGGAAGGTCCAGCTCTGTGGGGAATGGGTGTCCACCAAGGGAAAACTAAGAAACAGAAAAACTTCATCACCGGGTGGAGAGAGATCCAAGATGGCCACTTAGCAGCAGCTCAGGATTGTAGCTCCCAGTGAAAGCACAGAGAGCAAGTGGATTCCTCAATTTAAGACGAATTTTTGTTGCCCACAAACTGGGAGATTCCCAGCAGAGGAGCCACACGGGTTGCCAGCATGACTCTTTTGGCTGGGGTGGCTGTTTTGCCGGTGCCCAGGTGTGGCTATTCTCAGTGTGGAGTGTACGGGACTGGGTGCCCTTTTAGTCGAGCTCGGCTGGTCCTATTCCCAGAAGGAGAATAGCAATTGAAAGTGCTGAGGACTGAGAGTTTCACAGCAAGCACTGCCAAACCCAGGAAGACCTAGCTCTGTGGGGAAGGGGGGCCCACTGAAGGAAAACTAAGAAACTGAAAAAATTTCATCACCAACAAGCCAGACGTCCACTCAGAGACCCAATCTGAAAGTCAGCAATTACAAAGATGACAGGTGGATAAATCCACAAAAATGGGAAGAAACCAGTGCAAAAAGGCTGAGAACACCCAAAATCAGAATGTCTCTCCTCCTACAGGGGATTGCACCTCCTCATTAGCAAGGGAACAAGACCTGATGGAGAATGAGTGTGATGATCTGTCAGAATCAGGCTTCAGAAGGTGGATAATAAGAAACTTCCGTGAGATAAAAGAACATGCTCTAACCCAATGCAAAGAAACTAAGAACCTTGAAAGAAGATTTAACAAAAAGCTAACGAGAATGGACAACTTAGAGAGGAATATAAGTGAATTGATGGAGCTGAAAAACACAACACGAGAACTTCATGAAGCATGCACAAGTTTCAACAGCTGAATTGACCAAGCAGAAGAAAGGATATCAGAGGT
>PVKP010038721.1:0-20663 GCA_004027715.1 Plecturocebus donacophilus
CTTTTGAATTTGTTTGCTCTTGTTTCTCTCATTCTTTTAATTGTGATGTTATCATGTTGATTTTAGATCTTTCCTGCTTTCTCTTGTGGGCATTTAGTGCTATAAATTTCCCTCTAGATACTGCTTTAGATGTGTCCCTGAGATTCTGGTACACTGTGTATTTGTTCTCATTGGTTTCAATGAACATCTTTATTTCTGCCTTCATTTCATTATTTATCCAGTAGTCCTTCAGGAGCAGCTTTTTCAGTTTCCATATAGTTGTGTGGTTTTGAGTGAGTTTCTTAATGCTGAGTTCTAATTTGATTGCACTGTTATCTGAGAGACTGTTATAATTTCCCTTCTTTTGCATTTGCTGAGGAGTGTTTTACTTTCAATTATGTGGTCAGTTTTAGAATAAGTGTGATGCGGTACTGAGAAGAGTGTATATTCTGTGGAGAGTTCTGTAGATGCCTGTTGGGTCTGCTTGGTCTGGAGCTGAGTTCAAATCCTGGATATTCTTGTTAATTTTCTGTCTTCTTAATCTGTTTAATAATGACAGTGGGGTGTTAAAGTCTCCCACTTTCATTGTGTGGGACTCTCAGTCTTCTTGTAGGTCTTTAAGAAGTTGTTTTGTGAATCCGGGTGCTCCTGCACTGGGTTTCATAGATATTTAGGATCATTAGCCCTTATTGTTGCATTGATCCTTTTACTATTATGTAATGCCCTTCTTTGTCTTTTTTGATCTTTCTTGGTTTAAAGTCTGTTTTATCAAGAGTTTATCAGGATTCCAACCCCTGCTTTTTTTTTTGCTTTCCATTGTCTTGGTAAATCCACGTGCAATGCATAGGAGGGGGTGTGGGCTGGCAGGTGCCCTGTGCAGTGCAGAGGAGGGGGCATGCATTGGCTGGTGTTAGGTGCAGTGCACAGGAGGGGTCATGGGCCGTAGGGTGCCATGTGTGGTACAGAGGAGGGGATGTGGGCCGGCACGTGCTGGGTGCTGTGGGGCTTCAGACCCTGATGAGCTTGTTATGTTCAGTGTGTGTTCAGTGCAAGAAGACAAAAGATGGGAGGGGCAGGAATGGGAAGGGGACAGCGCCTTCTATAATTACCTGCTCTCCCTGCATAGTGCAGTTGGCAGAGAGGATTAAGACATTGATAGGACTCCCTAAAATTAAGCAGCAAAATGGAGGAGTTCTTTCAGAGGAACTCTTCCACAAATACAGCTGTTCAGATTGGGTGGGGCAGCCTCTAAACAAGCTGGATTCAGTCATATGATAGCACAATTTGGCCCCAGGCAAAATCACAAACACAGTCTTGAAATTAAAAAAATCGGTATACTTTTAATTTTGAGATAATCTCACATTTATGGAACAGTTTCAAGAATAGTGAAGAATTCCCCATACCCTTCACCCAGAGAAGGCGGAAGACATGATGGCCTAAATGCCATAGATTTGACTTCCCAGTAATAACAGCATTCTTCTGTATCCACAGAGCACACCTATCAAAATCCAGAAATTAATACTAGTGAAGTGCTAGCATCAAATCCACAGATCCCATTCAAACCATATCTGTTGCCCCCAAATGTCCCTTATGTCTCCCACATACCAAACCAAAAAAAACTTTCTTTTCTTTCACCCCACCCCTCTTTTTTTTTCTTTCCAAAATATAATTCAGAGTCATGTGGTATATTTACTTGTCCTTTTTCTCTTTTATTCAGTCTGGAGCTGCTCCTCAGTCTTCCTTTCACTCTCTTGACCTTGAAATATACGTATATATAGAGAGATGGAGCCTTGCTCTGTGTCATCCAGGCTGGAGTGCAGTGGCGCCATCTTGGCTCACTACAACCTCCACCTCCTGGGTTCAAGTGATACTCCTGCTCCAGCCTCCGGAGTAGCTGGAATTACAGGCACTCACCATAATGCCCGACTAGTTTTTGTATTTTTGGTAGAGACAGGCTTTCACTATGATGACCAGGCTGGTGTCGAACTCCTGACCTCAGGTGATCCACCTGCCTCAGCCTCCCAATGTGTTGGGATTACAGGCGTGAGCCACTGTGCCTGGCCTTGACCTTGATATTTTTAATGACTACAGGCCAATTACTTTGTAAAACATTCTTCATTAAGGTTTGTCTGATGTCTGATATAAGATCTAAGTTATGTATTTTTGGCAGGAATGCCCTGGAAATGGTCTTTCCCAATGCATCATACCTGAAGACACACTGTGTTAATTTATCCTTTTATTGGTGATGTTCCCTTTTACCACTTAGCTGAGATGATGTCAGTGATATTTCTGCACTCTAGTTAATAAGCATTTTATGTATTAATTAATAAGTCATCTAAATGTGTATTTAAGGCTATGTAAAGATGTCATTCTTCAGAAAACTTTCATCTGATATTTTCAAATCCACTGGTGATTCTTGCCTAAATCAATTCTTCTTATGATTCTTATTATGGTTGTCAAAGGACAATTTTCTAATGCTATCACTCTTTGCACATTCATCAGTATTTTGCGGTAAAATTTTTTCCTTTGCCTGCCTTTGTATAAATACGTACGGATATATACATGTAACAATATAAACTCATTGATTTCTGTTTTACTCAATGCATTATAATCCATTACTATCGTATGGCAAAGGAAGCCATTTTGGCTGATATGTGTGTGCTTGTAGGAATATGTGCTTGTGTAAGTGTGCATGTGTGTGTGTTTGCATGAGTGTGCATAGGTGTTGAGATAGCCTCATAATTCTTTGAGTACATTTTCTTTTTTTGGAGTCTGGGGGAAGAAGTTGTTTAAGGCTTATGCTATACTTTACCTGCCCTTGTCTTAGAATCAGCTGTATTTCCAAAGAGCCCTGGATTCTTTTACTGGATAATGACATTTAAAGTCCAAGATCTCAGTGCTAAGTTATTCATCAATTAGTGGGGAGAGGCTTCCAGGCCTCTATGAGGACTTAGAAAATATATGTATGGGTACACCCCCTACACATACACCTGTTTTTATATCTGACTATTTATATATATTAAACCACAAGTTTACATCAATGCCTCCAATTTCAATCCAAATCCATTGGTTTTATTTTAGCTTTCTATATTTTTGAAAACAGTTTTATTTATGTATCATTGGCATGCAGTAAGCTGTACATACTTAAAGTGTTCAATTTGGTAATTTCTTAAAACCACCTTAACCATTCTTTTTTTTTTTAGAGTCTCACTCTGTTGCCCAGGCTGGAGTGCAGTCGTGCAATCTCCTCTCACTGCAACCTCTGCCTCCCAGGTTCAACTGATTTTCCCTCAAACTCCCAAGTAGCTGGATTGCACACACCTGCCATCATGCCTGGCTAATTTTTGTATTTTTAGTAGAGACAAGGTTTCACCATGTTGGCCAGGCTGGTCTTGAACTCATGACCTCAGGTTCTCTGCCCTCCTTGGCCTCCCAAAGTGCTGGGATTACAGGTATGAGCTGCCATACCAGGCCCACCTTAACCATTCTTAAATGTGTAACCAGTACTTTAGTGTTAAGGATATTCACATACTTGTGTAATAAGCTTTCCACATTTTTTCTTTTTGGAGACAGAGTCTTCCTCTATTTCCCAGGCTGAGGTATGGTGGTGCAATCTTGGCTTACTGCAACTTCTGTCTCCTGGGTTCAAGCGATTCTCCTGCCTCAGCCTCCCAAATAGCTGGGATTACAGGCACATGCCACCACACATGGCTAATTGTTGCATTTTTAGCAGAGATGAGGTTTCACTACGTTGGCCAGGCTGGTCTTGTACTGCTGACCTCAGGAGATCCCCCGCCTTGGCTTCCCAAAGTGTTGGGATTATAGACATGAGCCACTGTGCCTGGCCAGCTTTCCACATTTAAACGCCCTTCACCAGCACCGAGGAACTTGGCTTTCAGTGTCGTGGATATATTTATTTATTTTCTCAATTCTCTTGTATGTGGCCAATTTCCAGACCAGGTCGGCTTGGCCCTGGCCCTGGTTCTCACTTGGTGGCCATGCTGGGAGAGTTCTACAGTCTCTGTCTGCCCAGACCTTGGACTTGTCACCAATGGCAGTCGTGCTGGCAGCATCCACTGGTGCTATCACTCTGGGCCTGCTGTGTGCCACCGCTTGTGAAGTTGACTTAGACACCCTCATTCCCTAACAGATGCAAACCTTAACAAGTTGCACACCATCAGCTCTATGTGTCAGTGAGAAGAGGCAGCATAGTGGAAGCGTAGTGTAGCCTCCTGAGCCCTGCTATTTGAGCTTAATTCCTGGGAGACCTTGGATGAGTCACTCGGTCTCTCTGGGCTTCATTTTCTTGTGTGGAAAGAAGAGGGTCCAAACAGTGCTTCCCTCAGTGGACCTTGGTTGGAATCCAGAGAGGTCGTATGCGTAAAGCACTTAGAGGAGTGCCTGGCACATTGTAGGTGGTATTTAAGAGTTAGCTATGTTTGTCAAAATATTGTATGGTTGTGTTTTTTTGTGTTAATTTTGGCTTTTAGCACAGGATAGCAGGCAAGGACCATGTTGCCTGCTTCTTATCCCCTCCTGCAAGGCAAAAGCAGTGTTGGTCCCTTGGTAGGGTTTCAGAGCTCACTTGTTATTTGACAGGCTCTTAATGCAGACCAGCATCACCAGCCTCACCTGGGAGCTTGTTATAAATGTGAATTCTGGGGCCTGTGACCTGCTGGATCAGAGTCTCTGAGAGGGAGGACCACTGATCTGTGTCTCATCAGCTCCCCCAGTGGTCATGAATGTGAGAGTTTTAGATGTGGTGCCCTGGTGTGTACCCCATTGGGTGTGTCCTCCCTTGACAGTTCTCATGCTCACCCTGTTTTTTTCCCTCTGCTGAAGCTTTTCCAACCTTGTTATCATTTGCTTTCACAACGCTATAGATGTGTTGCTCTTCCCATTTAACACATTTGCAAGACAGATAGATGGTGGACACTATATTCAGAATGCTTTTCCCAAGTGTGTCCAATAGGACTGTTTTTACTCATTTCATATGGATGAAGACACTTCCAAAATTTATTAGACACATTTACAAACTTTCCAGACTTAATAGGTCAATAAACAGAGGCCTTAATATGCTACTATAGAGGATGTATTTTCAAGAGGGGAATATTGGATGCAGCATGTCTCAAACTTATTTTACTGGAAAATCTGTTTTGGGGGGTGGTGCAGGGAAGAATCTTAGAGTTCTTGGTATGTATTTTTAGAAATACTGCCTTACGGGAATAACTCTCCTGGTGGAAAACTCAGAGTACAGGACAAGAATGAGTTATGTTAGAGAAGATCCTTAAATTTCACTTTCAAGATACTGCATTCTCAGGAGAGGCCATTATAGTATGATCAAATGCAGAATCCATTCGACAATGCCTGTAAAATGGAAAATAAAGACATTCACTGAAGCACTGTTGCCCTTTTCTTCTATTTTACTCGATAAATTTTAGTAGACTATAATACTTTTGATCAGTGTAGATTGTATTTTATGTCCCCCCCTTGAAAAATCTTTTAAATACGATCACAAACCCCAATGCATATACAACATAAAGGTAGACAGATGTGAATCTGAGTCCTTTTTGAGAAAGTGGCCAAGTCGGAAAGGGAGGAAGAGTGAGGGAGTCATACCTGGGTACTGGCTTCCTGGTACCTGCTCCAGCTGCTTTGCTGCTACCTGAAAGACCCAGGACTTAACTGTTTAGTGTGATGCTTTTTCATTAAGCATCAAAGAACCTTTCAGTGGGATTCTTCTTTGATATTTTTCTTTGCACCCCCAACCTGGGCCACCAGATATCCACGGAAGTGTGGTGATTTTAAGCACCGTCAAAGAAGTTATGATCTAGAGATTCTGAATTACTCTTTTCTGCAGCAGGATGTACTCACCTCTTGTTGATGAAAACGTTGCATATAGGCAGTTTTCTTGGCTGTGGTGCTGAATCACACGCCGTGATCACGATTGCAAACCCAAAGGCTCCTTTTGATTATTTTTCCCAATATGCTCATGCTGAGATTTTCTTCTTCCAAAGCTATTCATCTGAGAATAGAGAATATGGTCTCATTCTTTTCTTTGTAAAAAGAACCGTAAGTGAATATGAGTATTTCACGTGAACTTCCCAAGTAGATGCTGTTATTATGTATACACTGATTCTGAGTAACTCCTTTTTTTTTTTTTTAAAAAAAAAAAGTAGCATGACCATGGTGGCTTTATGAGGCCTGGATTATGTCTCCATGGACTTAAAATATCAAACTTGGAGGTCATTTTCTATTTCTTAGCTTTTGTCCTACTTGAGATACATTTTCAATTATTGAGTTTATTATAAGAAGGCAGTAGGGTCCAGTAGACAAAATCAAAGTCGACTGAGACATTAAAGGAAACTACTTTTTTTTTTTGAGATGGAATCTTGCTCTGTTGCCAGAGTGGAGTACGGTGGCATGATCTCAGCTCACTGCGACCCCTGCCTCCCAGGTTCAGGTGATTCTCCTGCCTCATTTTACCGAGTAGCTGGGACCGTGCCCAGAAAATTTTTGTATTTTTAGTAGATACAGGGTTTCACCATGTTGGCCAGGATAGTCTTGGTCTTCTGACCCTGTGATCTGCCTGCCTTGACCTCCTAAAGTGCTGGGATTACAGGCATGAGCCACTACACCCAGTCAATACATTTTCATTTATTAAACTTTATTATGAGAAGGCAGGAGGGTCCAGTAGACAAAGTCAAAGTAGACTGAGACATTAAAGGAAACCACTTTAAGAGATTCCTCCTCTAGACTTTTGGACCCATATCAAGCCATACAGAGAAGGGGTGTGGCTGTTGAGTCTTTGAGCAGTTCCTGGGACAGTTCTACTCCACCATCACTGCTGTTTTGTCTGTCTCTTACATGCATTGTTCTTTGCATTGAATTTAGTCCCAACAGCAGTTTTATCTCCATAACATCTGCTTCTGTAACCTGCAGCTTCACCACCTTGCAGCCAGTACCTCCCAGTTCAGTATTGCGTAGAATCCTTGCTTTAATTCATAAATCTCCAACTTTCTTTATTCATTCAACAAACATTTGTTGAACACCTGCTTATGCTACTGGATACTTTTTGTATCAGTGAATAAAGCAAAGATTCCTACTCTTCTGGAGCTTTCGTTCCACAGAGATGTCAGATAATAAACAGTGAACACAATAAAATAGTGAATTACTTAGAATGTTAGAGGGGGATATGCAGTATGGGGAAAAGTGGAGCAGTGTAAAGAGGTTTGGGGAGTGACACACAACTGTCTTACCAGTAAGGCTAGAGTGGTTGCTGCTTCTTGCTCTCTAGGTTCAGTCAGCATAAACCATCACTGTAATGGACCAGTGTGATATCTGTGGTAGGGGAAGGCAATCAAGATCTCTGTGAATGACACTGTGACATAGGGTTGGAGAATTGCTATGCTCCTGAGGCAGGACAGTGAAGATATATTGCCAGCCTGGGCAGCTGAAAGCAAACTGCTTCTAGTGGGCCTTGAGGACAAGCATGGAGGAAAAAAATTTGCCAGATCAGTAGCTGTATACCAGGTAGCAGGGTACTGCTAATTTGCTCAAGCAGTGAAACCACATCTGGTACAGTAGTTGCAATTGGAGTCACCACCTGGTTAAACTTATGACAGTCCACTGTCATTCTCTAAGAGCATCTGTTCTCTGCATAGTCCAAATAAGAGAATTGAACAGGGATGTGGTTGGGAATCACCACCCCAAACCCTTGGGGGTGGCACTCATCTCTGCATACCTCTCAAAATGTACTATCACCTTTGATTTACTATTTCCTGGGTCGAGGCAGCTTTAATGGCATCTATTTGGCCTTGTCCACCATACTAGCCGTCACCCCACAGGTTAGGGAGTCAGTGTAGGGATTCTGGCCCTGCTGAACATGTCTATTCCAGTTAGGCATTTGGAGCTGGGGAACTGACTGCGGGATGGGTTAAGGGACCCACTGGACTCTCTGTAAATCAAACCTGAGTTAAAAGTCCATTGACCACTTGACCTCCATAAGCCTTACTCTAAAGGGAGGGCTGCAGGAACATTTCGGGTCTCCTTGAATCAGTGTCAGTTCATAGCCAATGTCCAGTGGTCCTTGAAAAGTCTGATTATTTCCTTTCTCTTAATGCACAGTTAACCTGGTAAAAAGCTGGCTGTGGGTCCCTTTGGGGAAGACTGGGGGAAAGATGAACAGTATATACTTTCAATAGTGTATTACGGTCCTTCCTGGAGGGGATCTAACCTCAAGGGGTTCTGGGTCTATAAACTGGCTCAAGCCTAGTAATTAATTAAGGGGCCCTGCTGTTCATTAATTAAAGGTTCTCTGTTTTTATGATTTGAATTAGACTTTTGTTTACTTGACCTGAAGTTTTCTCCTTATGCAGATCAATTAAGAATTTAGTAGGCTTCCCATCTATTTCTCATCTTGAAACACCATGATTAACTAGCCAACGCCACGGATCTACATGAATAAGACTATTCTGAAAGTTGCTTCGCCTATGTTGTCTCTCCCAGTAACTACATCTACCTTGCCTTTGGCCAGTGAGTATCACCATTTGGCTCCTGTCACCCTGGGACCCAATTATTTTATTGCATTAAGTTTCCCAGTTGAGTGGTTGTGTTCCCATTGTAAGAAAGGAGCCATCAGGGAGCTCTTCCAAGATGCTGGGGCTCCCCTTACAAATCTGTTTCACAAGGAACTGGTGAAAGGTATGTCTTTTGGACCCTTCCAGGGTGAGTGAGTAAGTCCTAAGTGACAATCTCACTCTTGCATTCCAACTGCCCTAAGCCTTTAAATCTCTTCTTCTAAGTTAAGCCAGGGGAGATCAGGCATTTCCAGCTATTTCACAGTGGGGTGTCTCTTACTCCGTGTTCTAGATAACCAACTGACCAACCAGCTAATCATTAGAGCCCTTTTTGACTCTGCAAGCTACAGCATTACATGCAGAATCTCTGCTTAGTGGACTCACGTTGATGAATTCAGTCTGATCCATCTTTGTGTTCCTTCTACCACTATCCCAACACCCTTAATATCTATTCTTGCATGTATTCTACAGATTTCTACTTGTACAAATCATGAAACTCAAGGAGTTCCTTTGCAGAGTAGCCACCTTCTCATGGGCCCCCTTCACAACGTACCTCATCTGTAGGGTCTGGTTATAGCTCTAGAAGCAGAGAGGGTCACTGGGGTGGGTCCTGATGAGCATTAGGTTTATCTTGCTTGACAGCTGCCTCAAGGGAGGAGTGCTGTTTCCTTGGGCACTGCAGGGTTAATCTCCTTAGACATAAAGGAAGAGGCCAATTCCACTGCAGGGGGGAGGCCAGTTTCTTCGGCAAAAATAACTCATCAGAATTGAGAGATGCAGTGTCCCCAGCCTCATCAGGGTCTTCCACACATCCCCATCACAACTTGCAAGATCCCATTTTTTCCCAACCAAGGCCTTCACTTTAACAGTAGATCCCCTGCAAAGCTGAGAGTTCAACTTTTGTTATAATTCACGCAAAATTGCATGATGACGAGTTGTGTTTGATTTTTGATCATTTCAGTCCCATAGCTACACAGAGAAGATTCTTTTTCAAGGTGCACCTAGAAATTCTTAGGTTGTTTATGTGAAGCTTGATATGGAAATTCAAATCCCTGGTTGTGTGAGGCCATTCTTGCATTGCTATAAAGAAATATCTGAGTCAGGGTAATTTATAAAGAAAAGAGGGTTAATTGGCTCACGGTTCTGTAGGTTGTACAGGAAGCATGGTGCTGCCATCTGCTCGGCTTCAGTGAGGCTTCAGGAAGCAATAATTATGGCTAAAGGTGAAGGGGAGTAGGCATGTTACATGGTGAAAGCCAGAGCAAGAAAGAGGGAGAAGGAAGGAGTGTGTGCAGAAGTGCCACAGTCTTTTTTTTTTTGAGACAGAGTCTCACTCTATTACCAGGCACCAGGCTGGAATATAGTAATGCAATCTCAGCTCGCTGCAACCTCTGCCTCCTGGGTTCAAGCAATTCTCCTGCCTCAGCGTCTTGAGTAGCTGGGACTACAGGCACGTGCCACCATGCCCAGCTAATTTTTGTATTTTTTTTTTTTAGAAGAGACAGGGTTTCACCATGTTAGCCAGGATGGTCTCAATCTCTTGACCTTGTGATCCGCCCACCTCAACCTCCCAAAGTGCTGGGATTACAGGCGTGAGCCACCATACCTGCCTAGCCACACTCTTTTAAACAACCAGAACTTGTGTGAACTCAGAGTGAGAGCTCGCTTATCACCAAGGGGATGGTCCAAGCCATTCATGAGGGGTCTGCCCTGTGATCCAAACACCTCCCACCAGGTCCGACCTCTTAGATTGGGGATTACATTTCAACATGAGGTTTGTGCAAGGGCAAGTATTTAAGCTACATTATTGATCTCACCCTTTTCTCTCACCATTCTATCCAGCGACGTTAGGAGCAGCCAACCATCATCTTCTTTAGTTTTCCGCACATTTGAAAGTGTCGTATCGAGTCACTGCATTTCTTGCCTCTGGGTCAACAATGACAGGCAGTTGGGAGGAGGATCCCCTGTTTGGTGAATGGGGTGGGGATAACTGGTGAGCCATGCGTGGGAATCGGACCCCTTCTTTTTTGCCCTGTCCAGAGATCAGCTCAAGAGAAATGAAAGACTTACATGTAACACATAAAGCTGTGGACATCTTGGAGGAAAATATAGGAAATACCATTCTGGACATTGGTCCCAGCAGGGATTTCATGGTGAAGACTCCAGAGGCAATTGCACCAAAGGCAAACATTGACAAGTGGAAATTGGTTTAACTGAGCAGCTTCTGCACAGCAAGAGAAACTGTCAGCAGAGTGAGCAACCTATAGAACGGGAGAAAATATCCACAAACTATGCATTTGACAGAGATCAAATATCCAGAATCTATAAGGAACTTAAATCAGCAGGCAAGGAACAGGCAACTTGATTGAAACTTGAGCAAAGGGCATGGATAGACACTTCTTTTTTTTTTTTTTTTTTTTTTTTGAGTTGTAGTCTTGCTCTGTCATCCAAGCTGGAGTGCAGTGGTATGATCTCGGCTCACTGCAACCTCCGCCTTGCGGATTCAAGTGATTCTTCTGTCTCAGCCTCCTGAGTAGCTGGGACTACAGGCACATGCCACCACACCTGGCTAATTTTTTGTATTTTTAGTAGAGATGAGGTTTCACTGTATTAGCCACGGTAGTCTCAATCTCCTGACCTCGTGATCTGCCCACCTTGGCCTCCCAATGTGCTGGGATTACAGGCATGAGCCACCGCGCCTGATGAGTTGGACACTTCTTGAGGGGAGGCATACAAGGGGCCAAGACGCATATAGAAAAATGCTCCATATCACTATTCAGTGGAGAAGCACAAACCAAAACACAGTGGAACGCCGTCTCACATGGGTCAGAATGGCGACTACTGAGAAGTTAAAAGACAACAGGTGCTCAAGATTGCAGGGAGAGTGGAATGCTTGTACGCTGCTAGTGAGAATGTGGATTGGTTGGGCCACTGTGGAAAGCAGTTTGTGATCTCTCAGGGGATTTGAAACAGAACTACCATTTGACCCAGAGGTCCCATTGCTGGATGTGTGCCCTGGGGAGTATAAGTCATCCCTCCGTAAAGACGCATGCACACACACATGTTCACCACAGTGCTGTTCACAGTGGCAGAGGTATGGGGTCGACCTAGATGCCTGTCAGTGGTGGACTGCACAGGGAAAGTGTTGTACATCTACACTGTGAAATACTACATAGCACAGGGAGATGACAAGGTTAGGGCCTTTGCAGCAGCAGAGATGAGCTGGAGGCCATTGCCCTAGGCCAATTAACACAGAAGCAGGGAACCAGATACCGCATGTTCTCACTTCTAGGTGGGAGCTAAACATTGAGTACACATGGACACAAGAAGGGGAAAGGTAGACCCCGGGACCTGCTTGGGGGTGGAGATGGAAGGAGGGTGGGGATCAGAAGGCTGCCTGTGGGATGCTGTGCTCATGACCTGCGTGAAGATGTGGTCTGTGCCACAGGTCTGCACGTGTGCCCCCTGAGCCTAAAAGAGGTTGGAAGGAAAAAAAAAAAGATTTCTGCTTCCTATAAGTGGTTGATTAGGAGAATCCAATGCAGATAGTTTGTGTACCCATATGAAGAGTTACATATGGACTATCAGTGCTCTCTGTACTACTAGTAACGAAGTCTTTAGCATTTTTAAGTCTCATCTGGTGAGAGAGACAATGCTGGAGAACCTAAAACTGATTCTGGGAACTCACCCTGAAAATGCTCCTCCTCTAGAACCTCTCCTGGTACCAACATCTGTATTAGTTCTCTAGAGAGATAGAAACAGTAAAAAAGTGGATACATACACATATGTATAACAGATAGAGATATATGAGATGGGATTTATTAGGAAAAACTGGCTCATGTGGTTATGGAGGATGAGAAGTCCCATCAGAGATTTGCAAGCTGGAGAACCAGGGAAGCCAGTAATGTGGCTCCAAGTCTGAAGGACCAGAACCAAGGGAGCTGATGGTGTCACTTAGGTCAAGGCTGAACGCTTGAACCCAGGGGCACCACTGCTGTGTGTCCTGGAGTCCTAAGGCTGCAGAATCTGAAGCTTTCATGTCCAAGGGAAGGAGAAGACAGGTGTCCCAGCTACAGGAGGGAGAGAGAGATAGAGAGAGAGAGAGAGGGAGAGAGAGAATTCACCTTTCCTCTGCCTTTTGTTCTATTGGGGAGTTCAGCTGATTGATCGGTGCTTGTCTACACAGTGTGAGGGTGGATCTTTCTTACTCAGTCCACTGATTCAAATGACATTTATTTTTTCTGGAGGCACCCTCTCAGACACAGCTAGAGAGAATGCCTTACCAGCTGTCTAGTATACAGTAGACACCCCAAATTAATGATCACAATTGCCATTTTAAATGGCTTTCTGATTGTTGTTTAGGAATCTTCCCTTGACAGATTCTAGTACAATTTTAAAAGTGTGAGCATCAAAACTTGAAGAAAGGATGTCAACAGCTTGAAAGAAATTCCTGGAGACAAAAGTTGTGACTGTCCTATAAAGAGAGCGTTTCTGATGGGGATGAGGTCTACGTTATGATGGAAGAGTTCTAAACTATAACTAGGTCTTTTTTAGTGATGATAAAATAATACAGTACCTTATGTGTGAGCTCTTAGATAACATAAGCTAAGGTGATACACATTTTTATAGTATGTCGATTCCTTACATCATCACCCATATACTCAGAATCACTGCTCAGTTGCATTTGCTAATTTTTGTTTACCTGGTATCCAATAAATTATATTCTCTAAGGAGAGTCATTATCCAAGTACCGTCACTGAGACTAGCTGATTTAACGAAAGGATTTACAAAAATCATATGCGTAAATTATTCCACTTACTGTAGCAGTAATTTATTCTAAACAAACTGGATCCACAGCCATCTGTTTTAGCTGTTAGTATAGGAAGAGCCTATTCTTTTCCACCTTCGCAAACTTATGCTGAAATCACAGATGCAGAACTATGCAAATTAGACAGTGCATGCCTTTTGAAGTGAAGTGTCAGCAGAGCAGCATTTCACACAGGAAGTTTCTACTGGTCTCTCATCGCAGGGATAGAGCAATTCTAATCCAAAGCCAAATTCAAGGAGTTTTCATCTTGGTTGAGGATTGCAAAATAGCCACATATCAGACAGAGACAGAAATACTTATCTGAGCCTGGGTCCTTCTTTCATTTCTATCTGAGTCTTGCTTTCTTCATATCTCGTAGCCTCTGTACCTTGAAGTCCTTAATGTCATAGGAATGAAGGCCATGTGGGGCACCACCACCATGTCTGTCTTCAAATCTCATCATGGATTCTCTTTAAGACACGATGCGTTCATAGCCAAATGCCATTCAAGCTGGCTCCTTGGGAAGCTCCTGATTTCATCTCCTGCCCAGTGCCAGGGCACAACCCCTACCTCAGAGGGGATGGCATGGCTCCAATAAGAACAAGTAAGTCAGCAAGCAGCTTGGCTCAAGACGGCGTCACCAGAGCTGCAAGTAGGCAACAAGACTCCTGTGCACAGCAAGGCCGAGAGCATCAGTGTGGTCGCCGCGATACTCCTGTCTGGAAGTTCCATGAAATGTGATACACCCAGACGGTGACTATGCATGCAGTGGAGTGTGTGGCACTTGAGGCACTCATGGTCACAAGCTTGGCACGCTTCCTGTTTTTCTTTTTCTTTTTTTGAGATGGAGTCTCGCTCTGTCGCCAGGCTAGAGTACAGTGGCACGATCTCGACTCACTACAACCTCCGCCTCCCAGGTTCAAGTGATTCTCCTGCCTCAGCCTCCTGAGTAGTGGGGAATACTGGTGCCCATCACCATGCCTGGCTAATTTTTGTATTTTTAGTCAAGACATGCTTTCACCATGTTGGTCAGGATGTTGTGGATGTCTTGATCTCGTGATCTACCCACCTCAGCCTCCCAAAGTGCTGGGATCGCAGGCGTGAACCACGGCGCCCGGCCACTTGGCAGCCTTTCTAAAGCATGGAGAAGCCAGTCCCTGCCCCTGCCCCAGCAGGAGTGAAGAGCGCAGGCTGCAGCTGCCTTGGCCTACCTGATGCCGTGCAGCTTGCTGCAGAGCCAGCTTAGGATCTGAGGACGGTGAGGCCTTGTGAACTGGCACATCAGCACAGTTCCAGTCCCTCCACCTTCTTGATTGGACTGAAGTTTTCACACAAGTCTGTCATCCCGTTAGGAGATTAGACACGCTGACAGGGGCTAGCACAAAATGTGTCTCATCTGTCTCATACAACACTGGACTAAGACACTGTCCACAGAATCCTAGTGGGTAAGATGAGGCCAACTGGCAACAGTAATCTCAGCGATGTCCCTGAGATCCTGGACATAGGACATATATAGCTGAGTAAGTCCCAGAGGGGCACCAGCAGGCCTTACCCAGATAACCACGTAGCTTCCGGCCTCACAGGGTGTGCGAATGCTCCTGCCTGAGCAGTGCTGTCCTCCGAGCACAGCGGGGAGTTGTTTCCTTGGGTTTTGCCCTGTCCTACTTTAGCTGCACTCCGCTTGCCCCAGGGCCACCTGTGTGTTTCACGTGTGTGTTTGAGGTGTGCCCCTCTGGAATACTGCGGCTTTCCCTCCATCCCGGGTGTGTACTAATCCTTCAGCCCAGTGTCTCCTCTGCTTGGAGGCTTTTGCCTGACTCAGGGAGCCCAGGTGCTGTGTCCTCTCCAGTGCTCTTGAGTACTTTTCCTACAGCCTTCCACACTGCGCAGAAAGTGTTTCTGTATCAGATGTTGCATCCTTTTTGTCTTTGCATCCAGAGACATCAGCATGTCTTCTGGCATAAAGTAAGCATTTGGTATATTTGTTAAATGGCGTGAAACCCTATAGCGTCAGTCCCTAGTGCAGATCTTGTTAGAGTTGGCACTAATAGATGTTTATGGAATGAATAAATGATTGAATGAATGAATGCAACATGATTCTTCTGCCAAGGCTTATAGATATATACATTTATTCCTCTATTTCCTTTATGAATTAGTTTTTATGCTGTCAATTCAATTTTTTTCAATAACATATGAAATAATGACAAAGGTACTATATTTAAATATACTGACTTATAGAATATATATAAATATAACTTCAAATACAATACAACTATTGATAGGTATATTTAGTATCATAGGGAGAAAAATATAGTTGTGATATAGTTCTTTATTGAAATACATAAAAAGTATATTTTATGAGTGATTAGGCATGTCATATTTTTAAAGCTATAATGAATGTTGCAGACTTTTTTTCTTTCTTTATTTTTTGAGACAGAGTCTTGCTCTGTTGCCAGGCTGGAGTGCAGTGGCACGATCTCAGCTCACTGCAACCTCTGCCTCCTGGCTTCAAGCGATTCTCCTGCCTCAGCCTCCCAAGTGGCTGGGAAACAAGCACGCACCACAACGCCTGGGTAATTTTTTGTATTTTATTAGAGATGGAGTTTCACCGTGTTAGACAGACTGGTCTCGATCTCCTGACTTTGTGATCCGCCCACCTCGGCCTCCCAAAGTGCTGAGATTACAGGCGTAAGCCACTGCACCCAGCCAGACTTTTTTTTGAAATAAATATTTTTTGACTTAAATCTTTGTATATGTGTCAGATTAAGTTAAAAAGTTAAAATATAAAATAATCTTAAATGGTATTTGTGGAAATAATTTAGGGAAAAGCATGGAGAAATTAGAAAGAGAAGACTTTTATTTGAGATCTGATAAACTGTTAGCAGACTGACAACAGAAAGTTCTTAAATTGGACCAACATCTAGAATGTGCAAAGAACTCAAACTACTCCATAGCAAAAACCCAAATAATCCCATAAAAAATGGGCAAAATACTTCAATAGTTATTGCTTAAAAGAAGATACACAAATGGCCAGCAAATACATGGAAACATGCTCAACTTCACTAATCATCAGGGAAGTGCAAATCGAAACCACAACCAGATACCATCTCATTCCAGTTAGAAAGGGCATGACTAAGAAGACCTAAAATAAAATGCTGGTGAGAATGTGGAGAAAAGGGAACTCTCATATATTGTTGGAGAAAATGTGACTTAGTACAGCCATTACAGAAATCAGTATGGGCTTCTCAAAAAACTAAAAACAGAACTACCGTATGATCCACAGATTGCACTACTTGGGTGTTCATAGGAAAGGAAATTGACATATCAGAGGGAAACATGAATCCCATATTTATTGTACCATTATTTACACTAACAAACATATGAAATCAACTTAAGTGTCTATCAGCAGGTGAATGAAGAAAATGTGGTGTATGTATGTATATGTGTGTGTGTATATATAATATATATATATTATATATTATGGAATACTATTTAGCCATAATGGAATACTATTTAGCCATAAAAAAGAATGAATTAAGGTCATTTGCAGCAACATGGTTGGAACTGGAAGTCCTTATAGTAAGTGAAATAAGTCAGGAAAAGAAAAACAAATATTACATGTACTTACTCATGTGCAATCTAAAGCAGTTGATCTCATGGAATTAGGATGACAGCAGAGGCTAGAAAGGATGTAGGGGTGTGTGTGTGTGTGTGTGTGTGTGTGTGTGTGTGTGTGTGTGTGTGCATGCGCATGTGTGTGGAGAGAAGTTGGGTAATGGGTCCAAACAAGAAGGAATAAGTTCTAATGCTTGATAGCAGAGTAGGATGACTATAGTTAACCACAATATATTGTACATTTTGAAATACCACGAAGAGAGGACTTGAAATGTTCTCAACACACAGAAGTGATAAATGCTTGTGGTGATGAATACCGCAATACCCTGACTTGATCATTATACTTTTTTTTTTTTTTTTTTGGAGACAGTGTCTCGCTCTGTCCCTTAGGCTGAAGTGCAGTGGCACCAGCTGGGCTCGCTGCAACTTCCGCCTCCTGGTTCAAGTGATTCTCATGCCTCAGCTTCCCAAGTAGCTGGGATTGCAGGTGCCTGCCACCATGCCCGACTAATTTTTGTATTTTTAGAAGAGATGGAGTTTCACCATGTTGGCCAGCCTGGTCTCAAACTCCTGACCTCAGGTGATGTGCCTGCCTTGGCCTCCCAAAGTGCTGGGATTACAGGCATGAGCCACTGTACCCAGATGATCATTAAACTTTCTGGACTTGTAACACAATACCTCATGTACCCCATAAACATATACAAATATTATGTACTAATAAAAAACATTTTTTGAAGTCCTGAGGTCACTGTGGACTCAGTTTCCTCATCTGAGAGGTGGGATGGGGAACTAAAATACCCATTTTAAGTGTTCATTGCATAAAATGAGATAACATGTATAATTTATACATTACTAATTTTATGAACAGTTAATTCTGCTATAACCCTTACACTGAAATGCAAACCTATTGTAATGCAGTTGATATAGTAGGAAGAAATTTACACATAATGCTGATTTCTAATTTTAAGTTTTCTTATGTATGATTTCATCTCAAAAAATTCTATGTGAGCACAGAACCCTACATCCGGCTTAATCACAGAATATATACAGGAATACATAAAACATGCATAGCTCTAACTTCTACCAGCAACCTCACTTCAACCTGCATGTTAGAAGCCCACACATCTGCACCTGATGTTACAAGTTTCTGTCTAATTTCAGATGACTCTCCTCTGGCCTTTCACAAAAACTCACCCACTGTAATCTTTCTACAGACAAACTTCCACAAGTGAACTTCAGGTATTTTTCAAATAAACTGGCAAATTCATTGGAGTATGTATGTATTTTTAACCATTTAAAATGCGTAAAATTGTGCTCACATTTTTACTAAGTTTCTTTTTAAAAAATGTATGTGTCACTTGTAAAGCTTTTGAGTGTTATTCTGCTAACCTTTTTCCATAAGCCTCCATAAGCCTCATGGTTTTTTGTGCAGTTTTGTATAATGAGGTGGTTTTTCAGGACACATATTTCATTTATAGCACAACTAACTGTATCTCATGAACTGTATATTGCTATATGAATACAAGTACTGTCCTTTCCTTGGGAGTCAAATCAATTCCATCATTTATGGGTAATTGAAATATATCAATGATAATATAAATGATGAGATGTTTTCAATTGGCAAATCACAGCTTAAGTGTTAATAATGGATAAAATGGCTGGGCACAGTGGCTCATGCCTGTAATCCCAGCACTTTGGGAAGCTGAGGCAGGTGAATCACCTGAGGTCAGGAATTTGAGATCATCCTGTGGACTAACATGGTGAAACCCCATCTCTACTTAAAAAAGTACAAAACTTAGGTAGGCATGGTAGTGGGTGCCTATAGTCCCAGCTACCCAGGAGGCTGAGGCAGGAGAATCACTTGAACCCTGGGAGGCAGAGGTTGCAGTAATCTGAGACTGTGCCACTCTACTCCAGCCTGGGAGACTAGAGTGAGACACTCTCCAAAAAAAGAGGGGGTGGGGGTGGATAAAATATGAGTGTGCTTGTTGTAATGCTAAATGTCTTTCTCACTGTGGTTAGCAAGCACAAAAGTTGAAAAGTTGTGAGGTAGGAAATGAACTGAGGTTAAGTAGCAGAGTTCCGGGTAAAATGCAATGACTCGGAAACAAAAACAGGGCTTTCTTTGACTCCAGAACATGCTGCCTTAATAGGAACTATTTCATGGTGTGTACAGTATCACTCCTGGCTTTATTTTTCATAGTTTGATTTTTTTTATCGTGACTTTTTCACTTTATTTTCATAGTGTTTTGTTTTTTTTTTTGAGACAGAGTCTCTCTCTGTCACTCAGGCTGGAGTGCCGTGGCCTGATCTTGGCTACCTGCAACCTCCGCCTCCCAGATTCAAGCAATTCTCCTGCTTTAGCCTCTTGAGTAGCTATGACTACAGGCACACGCTGCCACACCTGGCTAATTTTTTGTATTTTAGGAGACAGGGTTGTATCGTGTTGCCCGGGCTGGTCGCGAACTCCTGAGCTCAAGCAATCAGCCTGCCTCTACTTCCCAAAGTGCCAGGATTACAGGTGTGAGGCACCGCACCTGGCCGCATCTTTTTTTTTTATTTAAGTAGAGACGGGGTGGCTGGGCGTGGTGGCTCACACCTGTAATCCCAGCATTTTGGGAGGCCAAGGCGGGTTGATGACGAGGTCAGCGATTCAAGACCCGCCTGGCCAAGATGGTGAAATCCTGTCTCTACGAAAAATTAAAAAAAAATTAGCTGAGTGTGGTGGCACACACCTGTAATCCCAGCAACTCAGGTGGCTGAGGCTGGAGAACTGCTTGACTAAAGGAGGTGGAGGTTGCAGTGAGCAGAGATCATGCCACTGCACTCCAGGCTGGGTGACAGAGCGAGACTCTGTCTCAAAATAAATAGATGGATGGATAGATGTATTAGATAGATAGAGAAGAGGTTTTGCCATGTTGCCCAGGCTGGTCACAAAGTCCTGGGTTCAGGTGATCTTCCCACCTTGGGCTAACAAACTCAAATCCACTTGTTTGCGACCTGTATCAGTGAGGCACATGTGATGCTTCGTGTTGTAACATCATCGGTGTGTGTTAGTGATGGGCTTCTCTGCAGTGTGTGTCAGTGATGGGCTTCTCCGTGGTGTGTGTCTGTGATGGGCATCTCCGCAGTGTCTGTCTGTGATGGGCCCCTCTGATGTGTGTCTGTGATGGACATCTACATTGTGTGTGTCTGTGATGGGCATCTCCACAATGTGTGTCTGTCATGGGCGTCTGTGATGTGTGTCTGTGATGGGCATCTCCGCAGTGTGTGTCTGTGAGAGGCGTCTCCACAGTGTGTGTTTGTGATGGGCATCTCTGCAGTGCATGTCTGTGATGGGCATCTCTGATGTGTGTCTGTGATGGGCATCTCTGATGTGTATCTGTGATGGACATCTACATTGTGTGTGTCTGTGATGGGCATCTCCACAATGTGTGTCTGTGATGGGCGTCTGTGATGTGTGTCTGTGATGGGCATCTCCGCAGTGTGTGTCTGTGAGGGGTGTCTCCACAGTGTGTGTCTGTGATGGGCATCTCCGCAGTGTGTGTCTGTGATGGGCATCTCTGATGTGTGTCTGTGATGGGCATCTACATAGTGTATGTCTGTGAAGGGCATCTCTGCGGTGTGTGTCTGCGATGGACATCTAAATAGTGTGTGTCTGTGATGGGCATCTCCGCAGTGTG
>PVKP010038722.1:0-20661 GCA_004027715.1 Plecturocebus donacophilus
TCCCTGTCTGCCTGCAGAGGCTTTGCTGAGCTGCTGTGGGCTCCGCCCAGCTGCCGTGTGAACTTCCCTGCAGTCCTGTTTACGTAGGTGTAATTAGATCTGCCTCGGCAATAGTGGCCCGCCTCCGTAATGGCGGGTTGCCTCGGCAATGGCAGGCTGCCTCCGCAATGGCGGACTACCTCTGTAGTGGTGGAGTGCCTGTAATGGCGGACGCCCCTCCCCCACAGAACTGGACCGTCCGGTGTTCAGCTGTGCCCGCTGCGAAACTCTTAACCAAGAGCGCTTCCAATGGCTGTTTTAGCCGAGCCTGATCACCTGGCTCGCTGTCCCAGAGCCTTTTTTTAGTTGAATGGTCGACTCCCAGGTGTTCCAGTCGCCTGTTGAAAAGGCGCCGGGATCTGTGTGATTTCCCCTGCTGGGACACACTGCGCAGGCTGAAACAGCGGCGCTGAGATTCGTAGTGCTTTTTTGCCTGGGAATCTCCTGGGCTGGCTCCCTGATTCAGTCCCCTTTTTAATCTGCCTTCCCGTAGCTCCACTCGCCAGTTAAGAGGGCAACAGACCAGTGGATTTTGTGTGGAGAACCGCCGCGCCGGGGCGCCGGCAAAGCAGCCGCGCCAGCCCAAACAGCCGCACTGGCGACCCGTTGGGCTGCTCCGCCTGGGGATCTCCTGGTCTAGGGGTAATAAAAATCCGTCTGGAAATGCGGCGTCCACTCACCCTCTGCACTTTCACTGGGAGCTGCAATCCTGAGCTGCTCCTATGCAGCCATCTTGGATCTCTCCCCTCTTTACGTTTCTTTTCTTTGCAAAGTAGTGATACTATTCTTGGTCTTTGTCTTGGATATTTAACTTTTTGCAGTATTTGATATAAAAAAAATTTAGTTTGCAGTTGTTAACAATGGCCAGAAAAGTTGCATTTTCTCCTTTCCAAAAGAAACTGATATTCAACATCAGGCAATGAAAAGTATAAATATATTTATAGCTTAAGCTTATTTCTGTTCAGGAATTAATCTAGAATCTCACGTGCCTGTATAATGATTTATCAACTAATGGACACCTAGGCTACAATGTCAAATATAGATTAAATTTTTTAAATTGAGTATGCTTATTTTTCCCCCGAAGGAGTCTCACTCTGCCATGACAGTGCAGTGGTGCGATCTCAGCTCACTGCAACCTCCACTGCCTGGGTTCAAGTGATTCTTCTGCCTGAGCCTCCCAGGTAGCTGGGGTTACAGGCATGCACCACGACACCAGCTAATTTTTGTACTTTTTTTTTTTTTATTAGAGACAGAGTTTCACCATGTTAGCCAGGCTGATCTCAAACTCCTGACCTCAAATGATCCGCCTGCCTTAGCCTACAAAGTGCTAGGATTACAGGCATGAGCCACTGCGCCCAGCCTAAAATTTAATATGCTTTTTTACACATCTTCAGCAAGTATTCCAGATTATTTTGTAAAAATATTTTCTTGTAAATTGCATAATTTTTTCATATACCAAATGCTTAGATGGTACTAAATGTCTGTGTATTATGTAATTATAGGATATATTTTAGAAATCAGTTCAATTTTTAAGTTTTTCAAATTTTACATATATTTTTAGGAGAACTTTTTTTAAAAAACTTCTAATGCCTTAAATATAGTGATCTGAGGATAGCTAGACATTCTTGCTGTTTTAAACAAAAAGATTTGCTACCATTTTATACTCCAATTTTTTTATTGTATGACAGAATTAACTACTTTTCATCCATTTGCTTGGCTTTACAGAATCTTGAGCTCAGAAAATATATCTCCAGGTTCTCTGCAGTTTCTCTGACATACACAAGATGTAATCCACAGCATCTTCCATTTAAATGACCCCTCATTTGGGCAATCAAAGTGAATAGTAATCATTTTAGACTTATTAGGGATACAGCATCTCTTATCCGAGCATATTCCACAAAAAATGGGTTTGTAACTCTGAGTACTTGAGCATCCAGAAAAGACAAATTTTTCAGCTTTGGAGAGTTGGAAAGTAGGTTGGCATGTTTTTCCTTTAGGGATCTGAAAAGATACATAAAATTAAGAAGTCATTCTTTAAATTTTATTATAATAGTTTGGAAAAATAATATGTAGAATATTTTATGGCGCAAATAAAATTATTTGGAGGCATTAATAAAAGTTGTTCTGTAGTGATTTCCAACACTCTCTTTTCTCTGCCCTTAAGATCCCCTTCTCACCAGATGTCTGTCGTCTCTATTCTTACTCCATCATATGATAACACCCACACCTCAATGTTTTTTGCTCTCTATCCTTTACTCAGGTTCACAATAGACATTTCTGTTTTGTTTAATATCAAGGGCCATGTCTTATTAAATACCTACCTAAGACTTAGCAATTTTCATAACACAGCCCAGTTTTGGGTGGATGGATAGATGAATAATTATCCTAATCTCTTTAAAACTGAGTCATCAACTTGCTAATATGATAGAGAATAACTTGAGGGTAGGAAGGATTTTGTAGCATTTCTAAAAATTACTCTTTGAGACAGACATCCTGCCTAGTTCAAGAAGTAGGACCAAACAATCTTAGGGTAAATATTTATACCAAACAATCTTAGGGTAAATATTTTCTCATAATGCTTTGGCAAGTTTGCTATGTAAGCATAGAGCATTTTGGAAACTGTGTGGTCTCCTTCCAAGTTAGTGATATATAACTAAGATTAGAACTTCTCTACTCCAATGTTCATAATCTCTGTTTTCATAATTATAGGGTAGCAACCAAAGTCTTTTATTCATTAATAGAAAAGTTAGAATCTGCTATGCTTAGTAATATTTTCCCCACAAGTTGCAGTTAGAGTAATATCTGTTTTCCTCTGAAATAGTTTAAACATTATAATGAGATGATTTTATAAGAACAAAACACCATCCCTCCCTCTAAAACCCACACATACTTGCTTTTCAGGAATCTCTTTATATGGAATTATAATTAAGTTAAATCATTTAAACTTGGCCAGGCATGGTGGCTCACAGGTGTAATTCCAGCACTTTGGGTGGCCAAAGCGGGTGGATCACCTGAGGGCAGGAGTTCGACTAGTCTGACCAACATGGTGAAACCACATCTCTACTAAAAATATAAAAATAAGCCAGGTGTGATGGCAGGCACCTGGCAGTAATCCTAGCTACTCAGAGGCTGAGGCAGGATAATCTCTTGAACCCGGGAGGCGAAGGTTGCAGTGAGCTGACATTGCACCACTGCACTCTAGCCTGGGTGACAGAGCCAGACTCCATCTCAAAAAAAACAAAATCTATTTAAACTTTACCTTTATTGTCTTTAATATATTGCTGTCGCAAGGCTGAATGTAACACAATCTTTTCTCTTTTCTCATTTCACAGTTGCTGTTTTCATTGGTTACCCTATTAGATATTCCCATCCCACATGTTCTGGAGCAAGCAGTCCACTTTGTGGCTTGCACAAGACATTTTTTTTTCCAAATAAGTGGGAGATTTCTATAATCTAAAACAAAGGGAGAAAAGTATGTATGAATACATATAAATGTATAAATAGATAATTTTTAATCATGTTTAACCGAATATTTAAGAAATCTGAATATTTTTATATAATGTAATTCAGAATAAAAGAAGCTGATGGTCTAATTTATCATTCTATCTCCCTCTTTCCCAATCCTGAAATTACCTTTCAATCAAGTATTACAGTCTAATCTCTAAGGAGGAATAAAAATACTTTATCTTTGAAAAACTGAGATTTACTCATTTGCATCTTTCTGCTTAGCCTGTCCTCTGAATACTAAATGTAAGCTTATGTTCCTGTTGATAAGTTATCTTTTCCCTGGTTCTTGCCTCATCATTTAACAGACATTGAAATGAAAATTAAGGAATTTGAGATATTGTTCAGAACAGTGTGATCTTAATGTTAACTTTCATGATATGTTAAAATCTAAAATACAAAAATTATGTTTGAGAATTAGACTATCAATGAGACTAGATTTCTTCCATTTGTTTTAATCTAGTCTTTTAGAAAACTAATTAAGTAATATTACACCGAAGCAAACTATCTAAATAATAATTTATATGCAAGGTTATTGCAAATGGATAATTTCATTCATTCAACTTAATTTCATACTCCCTGTGTTATCAGGCCCGAGGCACTTTCCAAGTTGGCTACGATTTCAAATTACTTATGAAAAAACAGAGAGAATGAATGGATCAATAGATAGGTCAGTGAGTGAGTAGATAGAGCCCCTCCAATGTCTACTGCTAAGGAGAAATAGGAAAAGAGGATAATAATGAGAATATAAGAGAGTATAATAATTCTCTCATTTCTGTGTAAGGTCATTGGGAGCTTTTTGTTATAAATGAATCAGGCCCTTGGCTCATTTTAAGCAAACTACATATTGACTTATTGTCTTAAGGCATTTCCTTAATGTGCATCTTGAAATGGATGCTGTGGGAGTGCAGTTGTGATTTGAGTCTGCATAGCAAAATTTTGGCTATATTACTTCAAAAAATCAATTTAAAACTTGAAAAAGACTCAGAAAAAAAATTCCTTCTTCATAGGAAATAGACTCTTTTAAGTATGTGCTGTCTTTGAATTGATGGTATACTGCTTTCAGTGTTATTACAGTAGAATCTGTCACAATTGCACATAGAACTGAGGGAGAGGAAGTAGAAATGTGAAGATACCTGGAAAGTAGACAACAGTTTAAAGACCTCAGTGCAGGAAGCAGATTAGAAGCCTGGCACGCACCTGCAATAAATAAAGGCAGGTTAGATTACCGTGTTACAGTAATCCCACTTGTTAAACCAAGAGCTGTAGTTCAGGAGTTTAACAGTCATTAAAAAGCAAGAAACTAGAAGAGATTTTTGAAACAAAGCTTAGTGTTTGGTGAGCAATGAAAAAAGCATGAGGGCAATGTCATTGCATGCTTCATACTGACCTAGCAAAAGCTAGATTCCAACCAGAGTCTATATAAATTACCATCACAAATATATCTTAAAAGTATGTGTTTTTATCATTGTGGTTAATTTTAAAAGCCAAATTCCTGTATGGGCCATAAATATAATTTCACAGTTAAGCAAAGAAGAGACCTTAGACTGAACATATTCTTCCTTTGTAACACATCTAGGTCTAAATCTCAAATACCAGAGAACACTTCAGGAGATTTTCTTTTTTTACATGACAAAGCACTACTAAGACTGACTATCAGATGCTTCTCCCAACCAAGGTCAAAGTGAATCCACTAAACTGCTCTAAATTCTCGGATGAGACCAATTTGAACTTGATCCAAAGGGCTTTACTTGTGGAAAACTGCTCTAAGGTAATCTTTCCAGGGAAGTTTATGCATGGGTTATAAGAGCCTTATATTGAATCACTGAGATCCAATGCAGAAAACCAACTGTTCTGTATATTTTGAAAAATAAAAAAATAAGGATATGGCTTATAATTTCAGAGATTTTAGAGCATTAGTAGTGTCATGCTGTCAACTGAACATGTATAGTAAATGCAAATTCACCACAACCTGGTAATTTTTTTTTCTAATTAACTGACAAAACTGGAGTTGCTGAGGATGTTCCTTTCATAGAGTTAGTTTTTAAATACCTAAAATTCATTTCTCTCTGTTTATAGTTGCCTTTATTAAATATCCACATAATAAAAGTGAACTTATGACTTGTTAACATATACAAGTATTCTGTATTTCCATGGCAACTCTCACTAAGCTCTAAACTTTAAGAAAAAGGCATTCTTGATTTCTGGATGAGAACACAGATGTGAACAAGAACCAGAATTCGGTGTTGCCGCTTTTGAGTCCTTCCTCTTCTATACTTTATTTGGTGGTGGTTTTGAAACTCCTGTTCCCAAAGTATGCTGATGCTTAAATAAAATGCTAACTTAGAGCAGACCAGAATACAAGGTTTATGAATATACTTAAGCTAACTGTTTGCAAATGGCCAGGCGCTCAAGATAAGTAATGGAGAGTCACACTTCATTTTTCTAAATACATACATACATGGGTAACCTACTTAAAAATGTGTGTGTGTTTTGAGAGATTAGTAATTTTGAGAAAGATTAGTAATTGAGCTTCAATTTCAAAGTGAATGAAAAGATTTCCTACCAGTTTTCTATTTTTAGAAATAATATATTTACAAGTTCCAAATATGTGGGGTTGCCTTTTAAAATTTGGGGAAGTGGATGGTCAAATTTCATGCCCATAATAGAACAATACAAATAAGTTGTTGCAGGGTAAATGTGAACAATATCTGGTCAATTTTCCTGAGAAGAGGTAGGGAATAAGCAGAGGTGTAAGATTTTAGAGGAGCTCCCTGATCTAGTAGATCTTTTTTACCAGAAAATTCTAAAACATTATAAAATTTCCTTTTCAGACATTTATCCCTGTCTGAGGCAAAACAAAGATTGAGTAAGATGATACACTCAAACTATATCTCACTCTGACCACCAATCAATAAGTACTTACCGAGTACCTATGGTACATAAAAGGAACATGAAAGAATACCACCAACGTCATACATGAAAAATAGCTCTACTTTTGAGCACCTGGCATTGTTTTGTAGCTTGTTGAAAGCTGCTGTAGTAATGGTTTCAGGCCACAGTTTGACTGATCAGACTTCTTTCCACCTTTAGCTCCAGAGCAGTGACTGTCAGCCAGCTTTGGTATGAACAGAGGCGTGCATCCAATGGCCCCACTCACACAGAGGCAGCTAAACAAAGGGTTGGGCTGAAACACTTGGCCATTATGATAGTGTACCCTGTTGAGCTCGCATCCAACAGCTACAAGGTCTGAAAAGAGAAAAGAGCAAAATCACCAAAGAAGACGTAACCTGTGACTGTCTGGACTTCCAATGATAAACCTGAGAAGAAATGGCTTATCTCCTGTATGAAGTGTAGCTTTCAACCTCTTAGGTCTCATTTGGAATCTCCTTCACAGGACATCTGTAGAAAGGTTTTTAAAATGGGGCTTTTTCTTTATATTGTAGGCTATAAACCCCACATGGTCACTTCCAGAATTAAGACCAAGTAAAGACCCTGCAAAATCACCGTAAGTATAGCAGTTGATAATAAATCTGCGATAGGTGGATGCTTAGTGAGACAGGTTTTCCCAGACATCCAACAACAGGCTAGGATATATTCTTAGAAAGGATAAGTGAATATCTGAAAAAACTGTAACTTAGTTAACTATGAAACTGCAAAGTACTGATGGTTTTTGTTAAGAGATTGTAGGAGAGTTTCACTTCCTCTGAGGGGTATTCTTGACCTTCTAGACCAGCTGTTCCCCAAGTATGGTCCTTTAACCGCTTGGCAGTACCTGAGACACTTTCAGGGGATCTGCAAGGTCAAAACTCTTTTCCAAATACTAAGGTGTGGCTGGCCTTTTTCACCATGTTGGTATTTGCACTGGTGGTACAGAAGCAATCATGGCTAAACTGCTGGTGCCTTGGCATAAATCACAATGTAGAAGTAATCTTGTATTTTTCCTTGCAGGTACTTATACTTTAAAAGAGGTTGGGGGAGTTTTGCCTAAGAATGTCCTTGATGGCATAGTAAAAAGTATTAATTTTATTAAATCTTAATTAACAAGTACTGGTCTTTTTAGTATTCTATGTGACAAAATAGGAAATATACATAGAATATTCTAGTGCAATAGCTGTCTTGAAACTTAAGCAAATAGCTCTCTCAGGGAAACTTAAGGAACTATGTCATTGGTAAAGTTGTGAGCTGAACTAACCACTTTTTTTAGTAGTAATTTACTTGAAGAAATGACTGACGATAAACTGGTTATTCAGACTTGAGTATTTTGGAAACTTTTTTTTTTTTTTTAATGAGTAAAATGAGCCTGTCACTTCAAGGAAAACAACTGTGACAGCATTTTTTGCCAGTGAGAGAATTCAAGATTTCAAGGAAAAATTAGAATTTTGGAAAACTCGTATCCAGCACTGAAATCTTTGTATTTATCCAATATGTAGACTCTTCTGATGAGGATGATATTAATGTGATTTTTTTCAGCATTACATAATTAAGTGTATCAATATTTTGGACATCTCTACAACACAGTAAACATATTTTCCAAATAATGCATAGAATGGTAAAATTATGCATGAGTAAAAGATCTATTCCAAATGGGTCTTGGATAGACCAATGCATTTTAATGTCACAGAGTTGAAAGTTCATTGACATGGTTTCAGATTCTATGATGCAGCTAATTTTTAAGACACTATCACTTGTCAAGTGTTAATATCAATAAACATAAAAGTATATTCACAATTATCAGAAAAGACTTTTAAAATATTCCTCCCTTTTCAAATTATATAGCTGTTTGATGTCACATTTCCTTCACATATTTCAACAAAAAAACACACAGTAACAGATTGAAAGAAGCAATAAATATGTGAATGTAGCTAACTTCTATTGAGCTAAACACTAGAGAGATTTGCAACAAAATGTGAAACAATGACACTCTTTTACTAAACTTTTCTTTGGAAAATAAGTTGTACATTTTTTATAAAAACATTATTCTTATTAATCTGCAATGAGTTTATTCTTTTTAAATTAATAAATATTTCTAAGTTTCTATTCCATCAAATAGCAACAGATAAACCCCACATAAAAGCTCTTTAGATCCTCATTAATTTCTAAGAGTATAAAGTTTCTAAGAGTATAAAGAGGTAATTTCTAAGACTATAAAGGGGATCCTCAGATCAAAAAGTTTTTAAAACATTGCTCTTGATCAGGGATCATGAAATTTTCTATAAAGAGCCAAACAGAAAACATATTAGCCTTTGCAAGCCAGAGTGTCTGTCAAAACTACTGACTCTGCCATCGTAAAGCAGCCATAGACTCTATGTTAATGTACGTGCCATGTTCCAATAAAGCATTATTTACAGAAACAGGCTGTTGACTAGATTTGACCCTATATAATTTGGTGTCCCAGTTATAGACTATCTCTATTACTATCCTCGTGGCTATGCTCTGTTAAAAGTCTCATTATATTTTGTGTGAAATTACTATGGAAAAATCTGACACCTTAATATTTGATTCTCTGAGGCCAAGGCCTGTATCACTTTTCTTCCTTGTCGTATCCTCACTTGCTGGCCACAGTGTTTGGTTCTGTAGTGGATGGCCACTAAGTGTTTGTTGGGTTAAAGAAATAACCTGCCCAGCTTGGGAGAAATGGGTGTCCTGAATGCCACATTGTTTGATAGGTCATGTTTTCCTTATAGGATTCCAATAAATAACATTTTTGAGAACCTACTGAATACCAGATATTGTGCTAGGTATTTTATGTCGTTATTTTATTTGATCCTCCTAGCAACTCTATAAGTTAGGAAGTACATATTATGTAAATGAGGGACAGAGAAAATAACTTGATCAAGTGTATTCACTTAGCAGAGCAATCAGGACTTGAACCCAGATCTCACATTTTTAACCATACAATAGAGGGCTGGCAGGGGCAATAGGCTGTCAGACTTGAGTTTGACACATTCAGTCTGACTCCAAAGATAGATTCTCATTCCATGGCTCATAACCATACTTCTGATAGTAATTTGCCTTCCTTCTTAGACTTTTTTACAGACTGACTAAACTGTCTGGGTAACATAAGTATTCCTCTTCCCTTAGAAATTTTTTTTTGATCCTAAATAATTTGGCATCCTGAATTAGGATGTCAATGTTTAGATGGTCTGAATCAGTCTCCAGAGCTTAGTCACATAAAGCCAAGGGTCAGGTTGTGGTTTGGGGTGACCTCACTTTTTTTTTTTAATACAAATCTGCAGAAGTAAAAAGCACAGCAACTTGACCATTAGTTGAGAAAGCTGAGGTTAAAGTCGTATGTCTGCGTACCAGGTATACATTCTAATATTTTTAAGCAGACTATTTTTTGTTACAGAAAAGGCTGAATTCAGATTGTTTTTTGACTGTATTAACAAAAGCTGTCATTTTGTAGCACTTTAAGAAGTCAGACTCTATGTGGATAATTCCTCTTATCTTCTATCAGTGAATTACGTGAAAAGAATTGCAAGATCACCTCAATGCAGTGAAAATAATGGGTTTCTGAGTGTAAGCATCTGCTAATTTCACATAAGATCCAGTACAAAGGAGCCAGTCCCACTGGTGCATGAAAACTAAACCCATCTCATATTTAGCCAAACTGAGCTCTTCACTCAAAGCTAACAATTGCAGGAGAAAAAAAAAAGTCTGTCTAGACTCAATCTTTTCCAGCGGGTCCAGAAGAAGACACTTACATGCACACACTCCAGTCTCATACCTAGGCCTGTCTCCTGAGTAGTCACAGTATAGCCCTTTGTGTGGGTCACAGATGTCAGCTTCATTGCACATTTCACCTGGTTGCTTGGCACAGATTTTACAGCATCCACAGCCATCTCTCACCAGGCTCACTCCAGGAGGGCAACGGGGCGTCTGATGAGGGCATTTGCAGGGCCAGTGGCAAAACTGTTTACGCTGATGGGCATCTGACGCTTCTCTAGGCCTTCCTTCAGGTGTTGTATCTAACTGTCCAGTGCGCCGTGCCCTGCAGCAGAACTTCATTTGATAATAAAAGTGATGTTAGAAATAGTTTCTCTAAGTAATAGCATAACAAGAGTAGAGGATTTCCCCCAAACAGGTAATATACAGTGTGGTAAGTTATAATAATAATAACACCTATCAGCATTTGACGGGATTACTCTCCTTAAACTATTCTTCATCAGCCTCCAAGACATCACTCTTATTCCTCCTTTCTCACTGACTGCTTCTTCTCACTCTCCTTTGCCAGTTCCTTCTCGTCGTCTTCATCTGTAAACCTTGGAGCCCCGTGGATAAGACCTCTAAACTATCTTCCCTCCCTATGTCTCTTATCTCTGACTCACACCCCTTTCTGAACTCAGACTCAAACTGCCTACTTGACATTTCCACTTAGATGTTTAATAGGCATAGCAAATTTAATATGACCAAAAACAGGGCACAGATTGAGGTTATCACTCGATTATCCAGGTGGGCCCAAGGTAATCACAAGTCCATTTGGGTCCACCTGGGTGGGAGGCAGGTGTGTCAGAGGTGTGATGGCAGAAACAAAGGTAGGAGCAATGCCATTGCTGAAAGTTGTCATGAAGGAAGCCAGACAGCCTTGAAAAGCTGGAACAGGCAAAGAATGGATTCTCCCCTGTAGCCTCCAGAAGGGAGGCAGTCCTGCTAACAATTGGTTTTAGCCCTGTAAGACATATTTTTGGACATCAGATGTCCAGAACTGTAAATAATCATGTTGTTTTAAGCCATTCAATTTGGTAATTTCTTACAGCAGCAATAGGAAACTATATACCCAGTTTTATCAATAAGGACCCCAAGACTCAAATTATTTAAGTTGTCCTGTGTCGCAGATAAGTGATAGAAGAGCGATTTAAATCAGGCAGGCAGGTTCCAGAGCCTAAGCTCTCAACACTTACCCTCCTTCCTTTCCTAGTCCAAATCCTACTGTAAACCAGCTTTGATACTTGTTGAGAAATGCTGAGTCTATGATTGCTGATAAATGCTGATTGTATGATAAAATATACTGTTTGCTAAGAACAGCGGCAAGGAAAATCTAGCCACCCCCACCCCAAGTGGAAAACTACTTAGGGCATTCTAAAGTAGCAAAACAGTGTATGTATATCATACAACAGTGAAAACAATTCTTTAAGCATAGGCTATGCAACCCTGCCCCCATGGCTCCCTTGTGGAGAATATTTTTTGTTTCTCCTTGATCGGTGGTAAGCAGACACCAGCTGCCTACCTCATTTATCTTGGTTCTATGAGACAACACAGAACACTTGTTTGTTAGTAATAATCGCCTGTTCAGAGAGCAAAACTACGTGGGTCAGAGTCTGCTCAAGGCTCTCAGTCCAGAATGCTGTTAGCCGCTTGAGGCTTTCAGCTCTGAAGGCTGTTGTTCCCCAGATAGTCCCACTTTGCTGTTCTATCTGGGTGTCTGCTTCCCAGCGCCACCTGGGTGGGGGTCTCTACAGCCAAGCTGGTCTCGGTAGATACTGAACAAATCACTGAATCTCTGCATCTATTTCTGCAGCCTAGACCTCACCCCTTAAGCTTACAACTTATTAGTTGCTTCTGGGTATATGCACTTTGAGGTTCTGCAATTACCCTCCCCCTGACGAACTACTCCTCAACTAACAGTTCCCATTTTAGTGAATAGTGTCACCATCTACTCAGGTGCCCAAGTCGGGAAGCTGAAAACCATCTGGATTTCTTCCTCTCCCTCATCCTTGATGCCTGAACATGGCTGGCCTGCGGGAAAGGTGTAAACACTTTAGCACAGCATTCAGAGCCCTCCTCTTGTCTTGCAGTTCTTACATGGCTCCAGAACTTTAGCTTTTAGGTTCCAGAAAGCTAAAGTGCCTGCAGTTCCCTGCATATATGATGCTGTCCCTCCTGCCTTAGACATTCTGCCCAGACCCTGCTCCTCCTCCATCTAGTTATCCTTCAAGGTTTTGTTTTGGTATCATCTTTTCCAGAAAGCTTCCTGTAACTTCCCTGCTTTGCACATGTTTTTGAAGGGAAATTACCCATGTAAGTGCCTATCTCTGCCACTAGCCATAAAGCCACCCAACCTCAGGTGCTTGTGGTTCATTTGAAAGTATACCACCAGCACCCAGCACAGTGTCTGGCAATTGGCTTATGTAAATAACTATCAACGTTTATTTGATGGAACTGGGGGCTGTTGGATTGATTCTTAGATCTGGGTCCCTTCACAGCTCAAAAACTCTGCATTTAGAAGTATCTGTATGAAATTCCACCAAATAGTAAACCCTCAGCCTTTTTTTCTCACCACTGGTAAAACACATATGCTCCAGTAAAGAGAAACATTTCAGCTGTGATTCAAAAGTTGCATGCACAACATGAGAATGGGTTTTGATGTGGGGATGGGACAGTGCTGGGCTTCTGGAGAAGGAGCAGGGGAAACGGAAACACCAAAGTGGAGAAGGAAGTAGGAATAGTGAAACTAGAATCCTAACAAAAATTTAAACTTCAAAAAAATAGATGCCTACTTCTCAGCTTTACACAGGTTCAGCTATAGCCACCAGTGATTCAGGATGCCAGGTTCAGTGGCCTCTTTGCCGGTCTCATGTTCATAAAATCTCTTCAGTCCTCCTCCTGCCCCCTTCTCTAAGGCATTTGACTTGCCTCTACCTTGGATTTCATTACATCTGGTCCCCCCAATCCTCCCCTTATTTCTCAACATACTTTCTCAGTCTCCTCTGCAGACTCTTGTTACCCTGAATTTGACTTAGATTTAGGCCTATTGGTGTTTCATAGCTTTAACATATTGTACACCTCACCCTACACACTGTTTCTTGGATATCTTACCTACCCCTTTGCCTTCAGTTTTCATTCTATGCAAGTTTCAGAACTAAATTTCCAGCCTGGATGTCTCTACTGAGCCCTAGATCCATGAGCTAACTACCTGTTGGACATCTCCACCCAAATGTCCTTCAGGAAATACTCAAATCCAAAAGTCATCATTTTTCACTCTTCAACATTTGGAGTCAGGAAGGTAGGCCTCCTCTAGGCCATCTTCCTCTCCCTCACCTCCTATGGCCATTCAGTGACCTATCCTACTTATTCTATTGTCCTTGTGTTCCCAGAACTAGACGCTCTTCCCCATTTCATGGCTACTAAGCACCATCACTACAAGTTCCTTACTGACCTTCCTCCCTCCAGAATGACTTTTCAAGTGCATCTACTATGTTGCCGCTGCAGGAATCTCTTTAAAGAACATGTCTGGTTGTACTACTCCTCTGCTTAAAGCCCATCGGTGGTTCCCCACAGTGTATAGTATGCAGCCTAAACTTCTGAGCAAGGTGTCCAAAGCCCTCTCTGCTCTGGTTCCTGCCTACCTCTTAAGCATTAGCTCTCACACATTCTCCTTCCATGCTTTTCCATTTGCTGGACTCTCTGAGTTGGTTTTCTCCTCCCTGCTTTTCCTCGTGTACTTTCTAATGAAATGCACACTCCCAAAACTGCCCCTGTGAAATGCCTCTTAATCTTTCCAGTTTTGAAGCATTTCCAGATCATCTCTGAGGCCAAAAGGTAACACTGTTGAAATCCAAGGATAAAGAAAAAATCATAACACTAGACTGAGAAAAAACATTACATACAGAATTACATTAAAAATGAGGTCTGACTTCTCATCAAAAGATGGAGAAGGAAGAGATGGAGAAGAAGATGCCCAGAGACAATGCTGAAAGGGAAAAGAAATCTGTCAACCCAGAATTATATAGCCAGTGAAACTATCTTTTAAAAACGAAGCTGAAATAGCCTGTAATCCCAACACTTTTAAAGGCCGAGGCAGGTGGATCATTTGAGATGAGGAGTTCAACACCAGCCTGGCCAACATGGTAAAACCCCATCTCTACTAAAAATACAAAAAATTAGCCAGGTATGGTGGCATGCACCTGTAGTCCCAGCTACTAGGGAGACTGAGGCAGGAGAATCATTTGAACCTGGGAGGCAGAGGTTGCAGTGAGCCAAGATGGTACCATTGCACTCCAGCCTGGGCAACAGAGGGAGTCTCCATCTCAAAAAACAGAAAATCCTAACAGTAGACTGAGGAAAGGGGGAAGCATTACATACAGAAGTACAATAAAACTGAGATCTGACTTCTCATCAAAAGAAAGAGGAGGAAGGAGAGATGGAGAAGAACAAGATGACCAGAGACAGTGTTAAAAGGGTGGGGGGAGGATCCTGTAAACCCAGAATTATATAGCCAGTGAAACTATCTTTCAAAGATGAAGGTGAAATAAAAAACATTTCTGGATAAACAAAACCTGAGCGAAATTGTTGCTAGCAGATCTCCCTCACAAGAAATACTAAAGGAGGATCTTGAGTCTGAAGATATTCTGTTATGATAGTAACTCAGAAATACAGGAAAAAATGAAAGGGCCTGGACATAGTGAATATGTGGGTACATATAAAGCATCTTATAATTTTCTCTTTTCCTCAGACGTATTTTGATTGTTTTCAGCAGCAAAATCTCAAGACAACAAGAGTCACTAGAATGGTGCAATAGAATAAGCATTTTAACAACAGATCCAAGCCTTGCAATAGCTCTGTGATCTTAGAGAATTTCTCATCATTTGATCTCCTCTGTAATATGGGATTAATAATGCCCACCTTGTAAAGTTTTTTTAATGATTAAGATAATACCAAAAGCACTCTTGGGCCAGACATGGTGGCTCACACCTGTAATCCCAGCACTTTGGGAGGCCAAGGTGGGCAGATCACTTGAGGCCAGGAGATCGAGACCAACCTGGCCAACATGGCAAAACCCCATCTCTACTAAAAACACAAAAATTAGCCAGGCATGGTGGCACAGGCCTATAATCCCAGCTACTCGGGAGGCTGAGGCAGGAGAATCGCTTGTACCCAGAAGGCGGAGGTTGCAGTGAGCCGAGATTGCACCACTGCACTCCAGCCTGAGCGATAGAGCAAGACTCTGTCTCTAAATAAATAAATAAAGCCCCCAGCACAGTATTTGGCATATAGCAGACATTCAGTAAATGCTAGTTATTATCAGATATTTTATGAATTTATGAATTCATAAAGGCAAAGTTAAGTACAAAATAATACATTCTTACCCCTCTGCGTTTAACACCTTTCTGTGTTTGTTGTTTATTTTGTACACATCTCTCTATGTTGGAATACTTGCTGTTTAAGAACATATAGCCTCTCTCAATCCACAATGATAGGCTTTTTCTCAAGAACAGTGGAAGAGGAAACACACTGCCAAGGGGTGCACCCCTCCACGTGACAGCAGCAATGACCAGGACCACTGACATTCTTATTGTGATTCTTGAAATTGTAAATCTCTCCATATATGGTATAACAATTTCCAATCCCTTGTTTCCTAAGATATATCTACTACTTACAGCCCCAATCAACAACTAACTCACAGACACACCCATGTTTCCTAAATCACCAGATTTCAAAAGCTCCATCCCCTGTGCCAGCAATAACCTCCACCATGTAAGTAAATCAACAATTTAGTCACCTTGTTTTCGTCTTATTTAAAAAGACTAAGGCAGTGAATCGCTCATCGTAAATTAAACTTCCTTTTGGCCCATTGCTGGAAATATTTCCAAGCCTCCACGGACTGATTCCCTTTCAGGAAGTGAGAAACACATGGACTGAGAAAAGACAAAGTAAGAGAATGCTTTCAAAATGTAAATGTTTGTTCCAAAGCGCCGCTTTCAAACAAGGACAGACTTCACTGGAAAAAGTCGCTGTCAAAACTCGTTTTTCCAGGGGCTCTTTGCACAGTTTGCAAACGGCTATGGAAAGTTGAGCCTCCGCCTGGAACTGGCATGGAGAGACAGTTTCCCGCACCGTGCCAGGCTGTGCCTTAGGCTCTGCTACAAAAATCTACAGGAAAGTGTGGGGCTGTTCGAACATAGTGAAAGGGGGCTTCGGTGTCATTACCTGAAAGGGAGAAATGTTTTAGGTGTTTCTTGCACGAAGCTCATGAACTAACACAGAACTTTCTTTGGAGAGGAAAATGGCTTCCTACTTCTTATGAAGTATTTCCACAGGCCATTTATCCTCTCTCTTTCCCCATCTTCATTTTGTTTAGCTTTTGGCCTGAAGCTCTAAGAATGGCTGTAGTCTCCGGAAGGGAAAGAGTCGGGAGAGAGGACTTACCTGTGCCAGGCTGGCCAGGAGAAGAGTGGAGAAGAGGAGCCCCCGCATGTCGCTGGGGCCGTGGAGCCACCGTGAGGGGTAGAGAAGTCGCCGCTTGTTCGTTGCTCCGGGTGCACAAAGCTCCCCTGTCTCCTCTGCAAACCCACGCGCCTCTGCACAAGAACACACACCCTGCGCCTCCCACACTACCAACTTGCAGCCTGCACTTTCATTTTTAAGGATCCGTTTGAACACCCTGTTTACTTTCATGGGATTCTTCTAATACCTGCCTTCGTAGTGAGCGTGACACAGGTCAGGAGTGGGCGAGCACTTTCCTCCCGGGACTCACAAGGCAGGGCAGGTAGTGACTGCTCTCAGACTGACGGTGCCACTTGCTCCTGGAGAGCAGAGCCTGCCCGGACAACGGGTGGGGTCCCACGTCGTTCCCTTCCTTGCCCTCAGCTTCTTCCATCTGTGTTTTTCCTGCCCCAGGGCTGCTTCCTTCTCCCCCTTCACCCTCATGGACAGAGTGCAGGCCTGGGTGCCCCACAGCACCCATCGCAGCGTAGCCCTGGCTTTCCCCCTCCATGTTAATGACAGGCTCTTGAAGGACCCTAAATCCGCCCGCTCAGATTCTCTCGGAGGGGCCCACAGTGTCCTGGGCTCACCTTTATCCCTATACCTTTCTCACACCAGGTGGACTGTGAGTGGAAAAAGTACAGATGGAGCAGGGGGCGGACTCCTACAGTACCTGGCCTGAGAGATGCCTCTTTCTGTGGCCATAGTTCCATGACAGATGACAATGAAGTTAACCTCCGTTTTTCCGGGCCTAAAATCAAACAATTACACAGGTAGCAATCATTCATTTAATGAACGAAGATTTAACATAAAATGTTGACAGGTTTGTAGTGCTTCTCGTCTTCATAATCACCTCCCTGACACATGTGGCCACCAGCCCATCTCCTCCTGTGTCATCACGTGTGGCCTTCACTTCTCCATGTTCCCAGCCTGGGTCTGTGTTCCCATCTTCACTTGCTGCTGCAGTGGCACTTCGTGCCTCTCAGATCCAGTGTCCAACCCACCTGCCTGCCCCATCCCAAGGCCTGTTTCTAGTTCCTTTGACCCGGTACCTATCCTACCTTTTCCTGCTGCCTTTCCTATCCTATACCCATTGCTCACCTTCATTTCTGCTCAAGACGGTCACTACTGTATAAAGACAATGTCAAGCCTTGCTCAGGCCCAAGCTGAGGGCCTGGGAAAAAGTAGGCTGTCCTCTGCCATGGAAAATCTGGTGTCTTTGGAGAACCACGGACACCCTAAAACCTGCAGACTACACATAGCTTACTAAGGAGTCAGTTAAACTATAAGTATATGCACATTGAATAACAAGGAATACCCAGCGTAGTTAGGGTGTCAATGTCTTTTTCTTTTAATTGCATTTGAGGTTTTGGGGTACATGTGAAGAACATGCGAGATTGTTGCATAGGTACACACATGGCAGTGTGATTTGCTGCCTTCCTCCCCATCACCTATATCTGGCATTTCTCCCCAGGCTCTCTCTCCCCAACTCCCCACCCCTCACTGTCCCTCCCCTATTTCCCCCCAATAGACCCCAGTGTGTGATGCTCCCCTCCCTGTGTCCATGTGTTCTCATTGTTCAACACCCGCCTATGAGTGAGAACATGCAGTGCTTGATTTTGTGTTCTTGCGTCAGTTTGCTGAGAATTATGATTTCCAGGTTCATCCATGTCCCTACAAAGGACACGAACTCATCATTTTTTATGGCTGCATAGTATTCCATGGTGTATCTGTGCCACATTTTCTCTGTCCAGTCTATCATCGATGGGCATTTGGGTTGGTTTCAGGTCTTTGCTGTTGTAAACAGTGCTGCAATGAACATTCATGTGCACGTGTCCTTATAGTAGAACGATTTATAATCCTTTGGATATATACCCAGCAATGGGATTGCTGGGTCAAATGGTATTTCTATTTCTAGGTCCTTGAGGAATTGCCACACTGTCTTCCACAATGGTTGAACTAATTTACACTCCCACCAACAGTGTAAAAGCATTCCTATTTCTCCACATCCTCTCCAGCATCTGTTGTCTCCAGATTTTTTAATGATCACCATTCTAACTGGCATGAGATGGTATCTCAATGTGGTTTTCATTTGCATTTCTCTAATAACCAGTGATGATGAGCATTTTTTCATATGTTTGTTGGCCTCATGTATGTCTTCTTTTGTAAAGTGTCTGTTCATATCCTTCATCCACTTTTGAATGGGCTTATTTGTTTTTTTCTTGTAAATCTGTTTTAGTTCTTTGTAGATTCTGGATTTTAGCCCTTTGTCAAATGGGTAAATTACACAAATTTTTTCCCATTCTGTTGGTTGCCGATTCACTCTAATGACTGTTTCTTTTGCTCTGCAGAAGCTGTGTTTGATTAGGTCCCATTTGTCTATTTTGGCTTTTGTTGCGAATGCTTTTGGTGTTTTGGTCATGAAGTCCTTGCCTATGCCTATGTCCTGAATGGTGTTGCCTAGGTTTTCTTCTAGGGTTCTTATGGTGTTAGGTCTTATGTTTAAGTCTTTAATCCATCTGGAGTTAATTTTAGTGTAAGGTGTCAGAAAGGGGTCCAGTTTCTGCTTTCTGCACATGGCTAGCCAGTTTTCCCAACAACATTTATTAAACAGGGAATGCTTTCCCCATTGCTTGTTTTTGTCAGGTTTGTCAAAGATCAGATGGTTGTAGATGTGTGGCGTTGCCTCTGAGGCCTCTGCTCTGTTCCATTGGTCTATATCTCTGTTTTGGTACCACTAACACACAGTTTTGATTACTGTAGCCTTGTAGTATAGTTTGAAGTCCAGTAGTGTGATGCCTCCCGCTTTGTTCTTTTTGCTTAGAATTGACTTGTCTATGTGGGCTCTCTTTTGGTTCCATATGAATTTTAAGGTGGTTTTTCCTAGTTCTGTGAAGAAGGTTATTGGTAGCTTGATGGGGATAGCATTGAATCTGTAAGTTACTTTGGGCAGTATGGCCATTTTCACGATATTGATTCTTCCTAACCATGAACATGGAATGTGTCTCCATCTATTTGCGTCCTCTCTTATTTCGTTGAGCAGTGGTTTGTAGTTCTCCTTGAAGAGATCCTTTACATTCCTTGTTAATTGTATTCCTAGGTATTTTATTCTCTTTGTAGCAATTGTGAATGGCAGTTCATTCTTGATTTGGCTGTCTTTAACTCTGTTATTGGTGTATAGGAATGCTTGTGATTTTTGCACATTGATTTTGTATCCTGAGACTTTGCTGAAGTTGCTTATCAGTTTCAGGAGATTTTTTGGCTGAGACGATGGGTTCTTCTAAATATACAATTATGTCATCTGCAAATAGAGACAATTTGACTTCCTCCTTTCCTACTTGAATACACTTTATTTATTTTTCTTGCCTGATTGCTCTGGCTAGAACTTCCAATACTATATTGAATAGCAGTGGTGAGAGAGGGCAACCGTGTCTAGTGCTGGATTTCAAAGGGAATGCTTCCAGTTTTTGCCTATTCAGTATGATATTGGCTGTTGGTTTGTCATAAATAGCTTTTATCATTTTGAGATATGTTCCATCAATACCTAGTTTATTGAGAGTTTTTAGCATAAAGGGCTGTTGAATTTTGTCAAAGGCCTTCTCTGCATCAATTGACATAATCATGTGGTTTTTGTCTTTGGTTCTGTTTATGTGGTGAATTACATCTATAGACTTGTGTATGTTGAACCAGCCTTGCATCCTCAGGCTGAAGCCTACTTGATCATGGTGGATAAGCTTTTTGATGTGCTGTTGCAATTGGTTTGCCAGTGTTTTATTGAAGATTTCTGCATCTATGTTCATCATGGATATTGGCCTGAAGTTTTCTTTTCTTGCTGAGTTTCTGCCAGGTTTTGGTATCAGGATGATGTTGGTCTCATAAAATGATTTGGGAAGGATTCCCTCTTTTTGGATT
>PVKP010038723.1:0-13512 GCA_004027715.1 Plecturocebus donacophilus
ATCGTGTTTCCCTCCACAAAACCAGTTCCTTCAGCCTGGTTATGGCGGGCGGCCGCTGATGCGGACAGAGCGAGTCATCGGGCGTCGGGGTCCCTGGGGCACCCCACCCACCTCCTCTGCCCCCAACCCGCGGAGAGCCATTCCCTGCCAGAGGAAGCTGCGCTCCCACGGCTCGCTTGAGCCGTAGGCCTCTGGGGAAGCGGCCCTGGACGTTCCAATTGCCTCGAGGGGAAGGGGCAGCCCAGAGCGAACCCCCACTTCCCCACCCCCATTGCCTGCTCACCCATCACCTCCCCTCCCTACAAGGACCTCGGTGCATCCCGGGCAGGCACAGCAAGGAAGGGGGGCTCACCCCAGAGTGCCCCCGCCTGCCAGCCCGTGGGCCGAGGCCAAATAAGGCCAAACGACAGCCTAGGGCCGCCCACCCCGCCCTGCGGCCCCGCCCCGCGCACATTCTTCTGCCTTGTAAGGCCGGGCCGCTGCGCCCCGCCCCTGCCCGGAGTCCCGACCCGACGGCCGGCCCAGGTCCACGCATCCAGCGAGCCCGAGCGCCTTCTTCGTACCAGGTGGGAGCCGGGGCCCGGGGGTCTTGAGGACGGGCCTGACGGCCCAGGGCTGGAGATGAGAGGTGGCCCGGGCCCGACCCGGCTGTCACGGGGGCAGAGGCGGGCCCCACGGACCGGGATGTGGTAGGGTCTGGGGCTACGAGTTTGCTGGGGGCCTACAGGGACTCTGGCCAGAGGCCGGGCAGCAGGAAGGCTGTTCTGGCCTCTGGGAAGCAGTGGTCCTGCGGCAAGGGAAGGACGTTGTCCAGGCTCTGCCCTTTTGCTGAGGAGCTAGGGACTCCAGAACTCAGGGGAGCTGGGGAGCCTGGGCACAAGGGTGCCGGGGAGGGGGTTGCAATTGCCAGTGTCCCGGACCCAGTAGAGCCATGTGTGTCACAGATGGAGAAACAGCCCTGTGGGACTCCATGCCCCCCAGAGCATCCGCATCCCCTTCCCATCTCCCATCCCCACACCCTGGGAGAGGAGACGGGGATGAAGACCGGGGACCCACCCAACACAGCCCATGCTGTATGTGTGGACCCAGCCTTCCCCTCTCTGGGTCATCTCGCCTGTGTGTGGGGAAGGTCTGCCGAGAGCCCTGATGGACTCACCCCTGGGGGGCAGTACGAGGACTCCCCGCTGGGAGAATGCGATCCCTGCTCTTCTCAGCCCTCCAGCTGCTCTAAGGAGGAGCCTCAGATGAGGTGCACTCAAGAGGGAGGCATCTGGCCTGCCCAGCTCCAGGCACTGGAGGTCATGGGGGCACTGCCCTGTTGCTGGCTTCAGCCCAGTCTTTGCTGTTATGGTGGGAAATCTGGAAGCCAGGATGGGGGACGTGGCATCTAGTCACAGCCAGGCCAAGTATCAGTACTAATTCCTCATGTCTAGGGCCCCTGAAGGGGGAAGTGATGGCCCCAGAGCTAAAGGCCCTGCCTATGCCTGACCCTCACCCATGCCTGACCCTCGCCCCTCCACCAGGCCCAGAAGGCGCCTCTGGTCACGCAGAGCTCTTTGCTGCTTTGCTGCCACAGGCCCGCCTGAGGACAGGTGCTCCTTGTTTTGTTCGAGCCTCGAGGGCACCAGGGAGCAAGTTTGTTCCCCACTGACACAAATCTAGCCCAGGAGTCCTGGCCTCCAGGTGGCCTCTCCCTCTCATGGGCACTCCACTCCCCTTCTGGGGCCTGTTTTTCTAACTGCACCATGGGGGGCACCCCCTCTCTGCCCACCACTTCCCACGATTGCTGGGGTAGACACAGCGGCCTTGTGCAAACCCTCAAGAACGGTGCTCCCAGCCACACCATGGTAGAGAGTACAGACCAGGTGGCCATAAAGGCAGAGGGACCCAGCTGGGATCAGACCCAGCTGTGGGTGGCCTGGCCATGCCTGCCTTAGAGCTTTGCTGGACAAGTGTGGTGGGGACAGTGATGACCATCACAGCCTCTGTTGGCCGCAGTGCACTGCCCCTCTGCACACAGCCTTCTGTGAGCACCACAAGTCAAAAGTTCCAGAGAACACTGGACTCAGGGAAAGACTGAGCCCATCCAAACCACAAGAGAGGAGGGGCCAGCATCTGGGGACAATGGCACTCCCTTCCAGGTCATGGGTGAGAAGGGCTTCTATCTTTCTGAACCATGCAAGAAACACTGAGGGCTGGGTGTGTAAGTCCGTGGGACATGGGCGGCCACGTCTCGTGACTACAGGCAGTGATGGCCCTGGGAACCAGCTGGGGCTGGCCAGGATCCCAGTCCAGGGTTGAAGATCTCAAAGGCCAAGGACCAAGAATGACTTGAACAGAGTCATGGGATGAAGGCCTGAAAACAGCTCGAGTCACAGCCACACAGCCTGGGGTGAACAACAGACAGAGCAGGCTTCCTGGAGGCCCTGGACCCAGGGGCTTGGGCAGAGGGAAGAGGGGCCACAGTCCTGAGACTTCAGACAGGCCCACTGCCCCAGCCGAGGGAGGAGGCACTGGGTCTTCAGGTGCATATCCCCCCAAGCCGTGACAAATGTCCAGGGAAAGAATCCCAGGCCTGGCCTCAGTTTCCCCATCTGTAAAGTGGGAATAGCAGACTGCCACAGTTGCCTTCATATAGTCATTCATCAAACAAGCATCTATTAACCCCACTGTGGCCTGGGATTGGTATAAACTGGGGATCGATGCTGGCCCATGAGGGAGAGAGATCTTTAGATGTTTACTGTGGAAGCAAGCGTGAAGGGAATAGCTCCCCAAGGCGGGATCTCAAGAACTGGGCTGGAGAAGAATGAGCACACGGGAGGAGGGACCACAGAGGAAAACCTGGGAGTGTCCTGGGAACCGCAGAGGTCAGCAGGGCAGGATCACAGATCACAAGAGGGATGCCATGAGGTCTGTCAGAGAGGCCAGGAGGGACTCACACAGGGCCTTGAATGCCAGGATGAGAGGTCCAGACTTGCTCTGAGAGGCAGCAGGAATCTTCAAGGGCTTCAAAGTGACATATGTAAGTCAGAGTCTTTATGGGACAGAAGAGGCCAGCTGGAGGCTAAGAAGTCAGGTCTAAACAAGGGTGAAGAACCTGGGGTTCTCAGCCCAAGCAAGCCTCACACCCCGATAAGCACTGGGGAGTCAGAACAAGGAGGGACCCAGGATCAGTCTATGACCACCCCCCAGGGGGCTAGTCAGACTCCCTGAGGTGGACAGGCGGGGTTGACTGCCCAGAGCCTCCTAGAACCTCAGGCGGGCAGCGGAGGGATGGAGCGGGAGGGTGAGGAACGGCAGGAATGCAGGACTGCTGATGCAGCTCCTTCTAGCGGGGCCAGGGAACCTGGATGGCAGCCCCAGAAAGCCCTCACTGACTCCCACGAGTGGACCTACTTTGTCACTTGGAAAGATAGAGGGATAGTGCAAATGCTATTAAGGATTAAAGGAGGTAAAGCATGGTAATGGCTGGCACCAAGCCCAATCCTAAGTGTTTTACCCAAACGGTCACAGCCAAAATAGCTGACTCCACGGCCGGCACTGAGCCAGGGGCTCTCGGGTCAGTTCGTCCCTACTGCTAGGCACTCCCCTCACTCCCCCAGTCCCAGATGAGGACTCTCGGGCTCAGAGGCAGAGGAAGTGAAGAACTGGGTGGTAGGAGCCCCAAATCCGTGGGCGGCCTTGAATGTCAGGCTCAAATGCTAAAAACTGGTCTGGAGGAAGCAGGAAGATTCCCTGGCCCAGAGGCATAGAGTCACCCTGACCTCCATCCCTTCCTGCAGGGAAGCCCCATCCACCTAAAGCCAAGATGTCCAGCAAGCGGGCCAAAGCCAAGACCACCAAGAAGCGGCCACAGCGGGCCACATCCAATGTCTTCGCAATGTTTGACCAGTCCCAGATCCAGGAGTTTAAGGAGGCTTTCAACATGATTGACCAGAACCGTGATGGCTTCATTGACAAGGAGGACCTACACGACATGCTGGCCTCACTGGGTGAGCTGGGACAGGGATGGGTGAGATGGGGTGGGGCTCAGGCATTTACAGGGCACCCCCTGTGTAGTGAGACACATGGTGTCCACCTTAGAGAAAAGTTGCTATTACTTAGTCTGTTTAACAGGGAAACTGAGGCACAGAGCAGGTCAGGCACTGACCTGAGGTCCAGCACAGGGTCTGAACCTAGAGAGCCTGACTCCACAGTAGGCCTGTCTTAGGCAATTTGTACACTGGGCTGCCAGGTATCATTTCATTTAAAGAAAGGGGTCAGCATCTAAATGAAAGTGTGAACTGCAGGCTGTCCACTGCACAGACAGGGAAACTGAAGCGGGGTCGGCAGGGGCAGACTAGCTCCCCTCCTTTAGAGGTCACCCATCCCAGGCTCTCATAGCCTCTCTGGTCCCAGTGACTTCCCCAGGATCAGGACCTTAGAACTAAAAGGGTACAAAAGTGAAGTGCCATGCTCTATTGCAGATGGGGAAACACAGGCCCAGGGGTAAGGCCTCCAGAGACCATGCCCTAGCCCATGGGCCTGCCCCGACATCCCTCCCAAAGCGCCGGCCACAGCCAGCCACTCTCAGCCCAGTTCCTGTGCACCCTTCATCCTGGGTGACAGCTTTCAGACCAGACACTGTCTGGGGGAGGGAGAGTCCAGGACCAGAGGACACAGCCCCATGGCAGTCAAGCCTCGAGCTTTGGGACCAGAAAGTCAGTCCCTAGTACAGTCCTGTGCACGTTTCTCTTCCTGTGAATGGAGGCCATGGCCCTGATGTTTACCCACAAGGCATCAAGCGGGAGGACCAGGCAGCCCTGAGCGGGAGACCTGACAGCACACTGCCCCCAGCCTGAGCACCAAACCTCTCCCAGCTTCAGGCCAGGCTGGCTTGAAGGGTCCCTCCCCAAGGAGGTCACCTGGCAGGAAGTCAATCCCAAGGTTCTTATCTGGGGCCTTCCCAACTTCATGGAAGGACTCCTCTTGAGCCTCAGCCTCCCTGGCCATCCCAGGAGGACACAGCAGAGTGCTTGAGGCTCAGGGACATGAAAACTTCCTATTTCCAAGGCTGCACCCTGCACCCATGCCTCTGAACCCCTGAGACTTGATGACAGCCCTCGATGTCTACCCAGAAAAACATGGCTTGTGTTTGTAGCTCGTATCAGTGGGTCTGCAGATGAGTCACAGCTTCAAGTTAAAAACAAGAGCAGCAAATTAATAATAATAAACCCTGCAGGTATTATCTTAAATCTCAAATCAATCCTATTGAACAGATACAATTATCATTCCTACTTTGCAAACAAGGAAACTGAGGCTCAGAGAGGTTAAGTAGTTTACCCAACATCACCCAGCTACCCAGTAGTGGGGCTGCAACAGAAACCCAGCAGTTGGTTCCAGAGTCCACGGGCCTGTGCCAGTCATTGTTATGAGCCTTTTGCAACTACTGTCTTATTCGTCTTCACAGTTCCCCTAAGAGATGGAGGAAACCAAGGTACACAGCTAGGATCCAAACCCAGGCCTGTGTGACAGCAAAGCACTGTGTCTGGACTTTGGGGTTAGTCTGCCTGGGTTCAAATGCCAGGTCTACTCAAGTCCCCTCCTTACTTCCTGTCTGACCCTGGACAAGTCACCTGGCCTCTCTGTGCCTCGGCTTCCATACCTGTGAAGTGGGGGTAAGAGTGCAGACCTCACGGGGTGGTGGAAGTTAAATGCAATAAGGCACGTGGTACACCAGCCACAGTGATCAGTCTGCAGAGTGTTGTTTTTATCAAAGGTTACTGAGCACTGCCGAATGCTGACATCCAGGCCACAGGAGGGAACTTGGAAGCAACCAGGGGCTCCCAGCCCCACTGCTGTGGCTGCCCTGGTGCCATGCTTTATAGTTCACAAAACTTACTACCTCCCGTCTCACACAGAGCCATGAAGGGCAGGGGTGGACAGGGGTGGGAGTTGCCCCAGCTGGAGACAAAGGGCCCAGGACCACTGGCTGGAACACCCTACCCGCCGCAGGGAAGAACCCGACAGACGAATACCTGGAGGGCATGATGAGCGAGGCCCCAGGGCCCATCAACTTCACCATGTTCCTCACCATGTTTGGGGAGAAGCTCAACGGCACGGACCCCGAGGACGTGATCCGCAATGCCTTTGCCTGCTTCGATGAGGAAGCCTCAGGTTCGTGGTGCCCCTACCACCACCCTGCATGCAAGTGGGGCCAGGCCCACTCCAGGCATTCTGTGCCTCTGCCTCTAAGGGCCAGAACAGATATCACCCATCTCCCAGATTCTGTTACCAGAACTATGAAAGCCATGCCACCTCTTTATTCTTGCTGCAAAGGCTAGGCCAGAACAGCCCATGGCCACCAAGGCTGCTACCTTCTTGATCTGTCCTACTGGCCCAGTGCGCATTCTCCATCTGCTTTAGACCTTTCCAGAAATCAAACCATTTCATGCCTTTCTTGCCAACAAGGTACAGAAACTGGCTCCCATCCACAGATCTCCTAGCAGACGTTCTGTCCCTTGGCTCATTTTTCCCAGGGGCATGTCAGGGTGATGATGGCCATTGCCATGGGCCACATGGGCCTGAAGCACATTCAAAGAGTTTTCCTGATCACCTTCACAGTCTCTCACCAGCATGGCATGTTTTCATCCCCGTTTTCTAGATTAAACAGGGGTTAAGGACCTTGCCCAAAGTCACAAAGCTAGGGAGAATAGGAATCAGCATTTCAACTTAGGCAGTGGAACTCCAAAGCTCACACTTACAAAAGGGTATACCCAGCACCCCCTGCATCGCAGCCCCAAGTTCCCCAAGTAACACCTCGGAGACAGTCTCACTGCACAGCACCTCCCCCTGGGACCCTGGCAAGCTCTCCACGCACATCCTCATTCCTCAGACTGACCAGCAACGAAGACTATCATCCCAGCCCCTCTAGGTCTGCAAGAGCTGCCAGGGGGCTGAGGGACGGGGGTGCCGTGTATGTCCCAGCACAAGTTCCTGTTCTCACCCACCCTGCCCCTGCTCCCAGGTTTCATCCATGAGGACCACCTCCGGGAGCTGCTGACCACCATGGGTGATCGCTTCACAGATGAGGAAGTGGACGAGATGTACCGGGAGGCACCCATTGACAAGAAAGGCAACTTCAACTACGTGGAGTTCACCCGCATCCTCAAACATGGTGCCAAGGACAAAGACGACTAGGCCACCCAGCCCCCCGATGCCCCGGCCCCTGCCAGTCACCCCTCCCCACACACACTCATCCATACCAGCCCCTTGCCCATGACCCTCACTCAGGGATCCCCCCTTTGAGGGGCTAGGGTCCCAGCTCCCATGGAGCAAACAGGCCAGGAGAAGCACGTGCCGGGCTGAGGCAGGTGTTCCCACCGTGACCCCAGAGGCCTGGGCTGGAGTCTCTGACCCCTCTAAGGAAAGACTACCTGCTGAGGACATGGGCTGGAGGGTAGGACCTGGAGGCACCAAGGAAAGGCCCCATTCCCGGGCTGCTCCCCGAGGAGGAAGGGGCCCTGAGTCCCGGGATCAACACCACTTCATGAGCATCCCCACACAAACACAAGCTCACCAAGGTCCGCTCCCTACACCCTGACCGGACACTGCTGCACACCCACCCAGAGCACGCCACCTGCCATGGGAGCATGCTCAGGAGTCGCAGGCAGCATGGACATCTGCCCCAAAGGAGGCAGAATCTCTAATAGAGGGCTGAGCACTGCTTCCTGTCTGCGTGTCTGTGGTTTAGGTGAAATAAGGGGACCCTGGGCCTGAAACCCTTTTCCCCCCTTCTCCTGCCATCCCCAGATACTGCCCTGCTCCTCCCACCCTGGCCCGGGGAAGGCTGGGCGTCCTCCAGCCGTACAGTCCCCAAAGCCTCTGGGGACCAGAGTCTCTAGTATGGGGGCTCTGCTCAGCTGAGATCAGCCGGGAGCAGGGGACAGAGGGAACGGGCCTCGTGGCCTTCTCAGGGCTTGTGGGAAAGGAAGGACCATGGGAATCACCATAGCCAATCCCATGGAGGGTTCCAGGCCTGTGGTCGGGCAGAGGTCAGGCCACAAAGCCCTCAGGACTAGAGCTCTGGGTCCCTGAAGAACAGGGAGGCTCCAGGAATAGTGATGAGGCGGGCATCCCAGCAGCTCAGGGTTGGAGATGGGTTTCCCAGCCCTGAGCAGCTGGTGAGCGAGGTGAGCCCCAGGACCAGCAGCGCGGCCGCCGCAGCTTTCCACATCCCTGTGCACGTACAGCAGGCAGCGCGGGGACCCCTGCTACTAGTGGATGATGGGGACACTGTCAGTGCCTGAGGCCTGAGGGGTAGAAAGAGCGGCTGAATGACTGAGCAGAGAGCCCAGAGGGGCAGGGATTGCCTGGGTCACCCACTGGGCCTGGGGCAGAGTAAGGACTGGACCCACCCCACTTGACCACAGCGAGTGGACCCAGCTTGGTCCTGAGGACTTCTCCAGAGGTCACCCAGTGCAGGCAGCTACAGCACTCAGCAAAGGTCCCAGATCAGTTCCAAGGGGGAGCTGAGCACCAGGAGACCCCGCGTCAGACCAGGAGGCCCTAACTTCCCTCAGGCCTTAATGCCAGGCCCTACTCAGGGCCTGGGTGAAACTTATCCTGGCTCCAAACAGAGCCCCAAAAGTCCCTGATCTCAACTCCAGAAGGGGCAAGCCCCAAACAACTTCCAAACCAGGCCCAAATAGTATCCCTGACTCGGTCCCAACCACATCCTCGCCCTTGGCCACAGACAGCGGGCCTCCAGCTACACACATAGCCCTGCGTGATGCTCAGCCTGGCCACTCATTCAATGCTGCTAACCTGAGGGTGTTGGGGAGGGTCTCAGGGTGTCCCAGGGCACTGCCCACACATGCCTGACACCAGGGTCATAAGGTACTCTCAGCAGAGACACTGCAGCACCAAAGGCCTTTCTGGAAGGAGGTAAGGACATGTTATCTAGAAGCCAAGCCCCAATGTGCAATTCTGTCACAGCCCACCCCCTCTACCCCAAGACAGAAGAGCTCACACTCAAGTGGGAAGAGGTCAGGACCAGTCCAGCCTCACCGGCTTCAGAACTGGCCTGGGGCTACCAGGACCCACAGGAAGGGAAGAGGAACGTGTTCTGGGCAGGGCAGGACAGGACCCACAGCACCAGCAGGCCAGCAGAACTTTCCAAGTCTCACAAAACCCAGAAGCCACAAAGGAAAAGACTCATGGATTTAAATGCATGAAGTCAAAATTCTTTTTGCAGGGCTAAAAAAACCATAGCAAAGTTAAAAGCCAAATGCATACTGGGAGGAAATATCTGCAGCATATTTAACAAAACAAGAGTTAACACTAATCTCTTAAAGCTTCAATAACTGAATCAGAAAAAGACAATGCGGTAGGAAGAAATGGTAACATGAAAAGGAATCTGAGAAGAAATACATACACTTCATAAACACATTTTAAATACTCAGCAAATATGTTTTTAAGTGTTCAACATCATTGTAAGACTAAAATTTTCTATGTTTTTACTAGTAGTTTTCTAGCCTTTTGAGACCGGGTCTCTCTCTTGCCCAGGCTGGAGTGCAGTGGTGTGATCACAGTTCCCTGCAGCCTAGAACTCCCAGACTCAAGCAATTCTCGAACCTCAGCCTCCTGAGCAGCTAGTACTACAGACCTGTACCACAATGCCTGACTAGTTTTTTATTTTTTTTGTAGAGACAGGGTCTCACAATGTTGCCCAGGCCGCTCTCAAACTCTCAAAATCTCAGGATTGCTCATGCAATCCTTTTGCCTCGGCCTCCCAAAGTGCTGAGATTACAAGTGTGAGCCACCACACCTGGCCTTAATTTTTAAATTTTTGTGGTTTTTCTTTTTTGAGATAGCATTTCACTCTTATTGTCCAGGCTGGAGTGCAATGGTGTGATCTTAGCTCACTGCAACCTCCATCTCCCAGGTTCAAGCAATTCTCCTGCCTCAGCCTCCCGAGTAGCTGGGATCACAGGCACCCATCACCATGCCCGGATAATTTTCTGTATTTTTAGTAGAGACAGGGTTTCACCATGTTGGCCAGGCTGGCCTCAAACTCCTGACCTCAAGTGATCCACCTGCCTCACTCAGCCTCCCAAAGTGCTAGGATTACAGGCATGTGCCACCACATCTAGTCAATGTTTAAATTTTTGGTAGAGATGGGGTCTCGCTTTGTTGCCCAGGCTGGCCTCAGACTCGGCTTCAAGTGATCCTCCTGCCTCAGCCTCCTGAGTAGCTAAGACTACAAGCACATACCACCACACCTAACAAGTTTCCTTTTTTTAATTCCTCCAAAAGCTAGCACTTTTAAAACATTAGAACTTCCATTTATTTTCTGAAAATTTTTGTTTCCTTATCTTTCGGGCAGCCTCATTAGGCTCTATAAAAGGATCAAAATAAATCTTAAAATTTTTTTTGACACCGTTTCCTCTGTCACCCACGATGGAGTGCAGTAGGGTGATCTCAGCTCACTCCAACCCCTGCCTCCCAAGTTCAAGTGATTCTCCTGCCTTAGCCTTCCAAGTAGCTGGGATTACAGGCATGCACCACCATGCTCAGCTAATTTTGTATTTTTAGTAGAGATGGGATTTCACTATGTTGGTCAGGCTGGTCTCAAACTCCTGACTTCAGGTGATCCACCCACCACAGCCTCCCAAAGTGCAAGGATTACAGGTGTGAGCCATAGTGACCAGCCTAGATCTTAAAATTTAAGAGATATTATAATGTAATTTGACATACTATGGAAGTAGAAAAATATTTCAAATTCATATAGACACAGACACTTGAAGCTTCAGTTCTACAACCTCATTCATATGTCAAGTTAAACAAACAAACAAACAAAACACACAAAAACTCACTTATCCACATCTCAACAGGCTTTCTCCTTTCAATGTTTCCTTAACAGACCTGAGATCACAAACACACAAAATAATGACCAAAAAACCTAACAAATCAGGTTTTCTGTCTTCTTTCTCTAGATAGAAAACAGACCCTCCACTATCCTGATAGAGATAAATAAAGAGATCATAAAACCATTGTTGCCAGCTACGAGAAACAGCTTGGTCAAGAACCAGAAACAAAACAGAGAATCAGGCCGGGCACACTGGCTCACGTCTGTAATCCCAGCACTTTCGGAGGCCAAGGCGGGCAGACCACTTGAGGTCAGGAGTTTAAGACCAGCCTGGCCAACACGGTGAAACCCTGTCTCCAATAAAAATGCAAAAATTAGCCAGGCATGGTGATGCACACCTGTACTCCTAGCTACTCAGGAAGCTGAGGCAAAAGAATCGCTTGAACCCGGGAGGTGCAGGTTGCAGTGAGCTGAGATTGCACCCCTGCACTCCAGCCTGGGCAACAGTGAGACTTCGTCTCAAAAAAAAAAAAAAAAAAAAAAAAAAAAACAAAAACAAAAACAAAAACAGAAGAGGCTGAGGTGGGAGGATCACTGAAGACCAGAAGTTCAAAGCAATGCTGAGCTACGATTGCACCACTGCACGCCAGCCTGGGTGACAGACGGAGACTCTAAAAATATATAAATATTTTTACATGTTGCTAAAACTGTATAAATAAATCAACAAAAAATGAAAGATAGATAGATGGGGGAAAAAACAGAGTCCATGAAAGTATTTTGTTGTTGTTCCTTTTTTTTTTTTTTTTTTTTGAGACAGAGTCTGGCTCTGTCACCAGGCTGAAGTGCAGTACTGTAAGTTCAGCTCACTGCAAACTCTGCCTTCCAGGTTCAAGCGATTCTCCTGCCTCAGCCTCCCAAGTAGCTGGGATTACAGGCATGCGCCACCACACCTGGCTAATTTTTGTATTTTTAGTAGAGACAGGGTTTCATCATGTTGGCCAGGACGGTCTCTATCTCTTGACCTCGTGATCCGCCCACCTCGGCCTCCCAAAGTGCTGAGATTGTAGGTGTGAGCCACCACACCCAGCCATTGTTCTTTTTTGAGATGGAGCCACACTCTGTCACCCAGGCTGGAGTGCAGTGGCATGATCTCAGTTCACTGCAAGCTCTATCTCCTGAGTTCAAGTGATTATCCTCCCTCAGCCTCCAGAGTAGCTAGGATTACAGGCACGCACACCATGCCTGGCTAATTTTTTTATTTTTAGTAGAGGCTGGGTTTCACCATGTTGATCAGGCTGGTCTCAAACTCCAGACCTCAGGTGATCCACCCACCTTAGCCTCCCAAAGTACTGGGATTACAGGTGTAAGCCACTGTGCCTGGCCTTAAATGTATTGTTTTTTGGTGGTATTGTTATTTTTTTCTTCTCAATAGTTTCTTTTCAATTTAATTTATTTATTTATTTATTTGAGACAGAGTTTTACTCTTGTTGCTCAGGCTGGAGTGCAATGGTGCAATCTTGGCTCATCGCAACCTCCGCCTCCCGAGTTCAAGCGATTCTCCTGCCTCAGCCTCCCAAGTAGCTGGGATTATACAGGCATGAGCCACCACGCCCACCTAAATTTGTATTTTCAGTAGTGACAGGGTTTCTCCATGTTGGTCAGGCTGGTCTCGAACTCCCAACCTCAGGTGATCCACCCACTTCAGCCTTCCAAAGTGCTGGGATTACAGGCTTGAGCCATCACGCCCGGCCTTTTCTTTTTAAAGACAAGGTCTTGCTCTGTTGCCCAGGTTGGATTGCAGTGGTACAATCACAGCTCACTGCAGATTTGACTTCCTTAGCTCAAGTGATCCCCCCACCTCAGCCTCCTGAGTAGCTGGGACTACAGGTACATGCCACCATGCCAAGCTAATTTTTTTTGAGATGGAGTCTCTAGCTCTGTTGCCCAGGCTGGAGTGTAGAAGCACAATCTCAGCTCACAACCTCTGCCTCCTGGGTTCAAACAATTCTCTTGCCTCAGCCTCCCGAGTAGCTGGGACTACAGGTGCAAGCCACCATACCCGGCTAATTTTTGTCTTTTTAGTAGAAACGAGGTTTCGCTATGTTGGTCAGGCTGGTCTTCAACTCCTGACCTCATGATCTGCCCACCTTGGCCTCCCAAACTTCTGGGATTACAGGCATGAGCCACCATGCCTGGCCATGCCCAGCTAATTTTTGTATTTTTAGTAGAGAGGGTTTCACCATGTTGGCCAGGTTGGTCTCGAACTCCTGGGTTCAAGCAATCCACCTGCCTCTGCCTCCCAAAGTGCTAGGATTACAGGCCTGAGCCACCATGCCCGGCCAAATGAATTTTAAAATACACTGAATGTGACCCCATAGTGGTTTGATAGAAAACATTTTGGTTTTGTAAATATAGTTCAAATGATCCTAGTAGGAAATCATAAGCTCTGGAAAGGACAGAATCTCAAAAGCTAAGAAAAAATGACATCAGTGAATAGTGATACAGATTGAGTGTCCTTTATCCAAAATGCTTGAGACCGGAAGTCTTTTAGGTATGGATTTCTCAGATTTTGGAATGTTTGTATACATATAACGAGATACCTTGGGGATGGGACCCAAATCTAAATATGAAATTTACGTTTCATATACACCTATCCTGAAAGT
>PVKP010038724.1:0-20637 GCA_004027715.1 Plecturocebus donacophilus
GCCTGGGCTCCAGCTTTGGCTCTGGCACGGGCTCCACCTTCAGCCGCACCAGCTCCACCAAGGCCGTGGTTGTGAAGAAGATTGAGACCCGCGATGGGAGGCTGGTGTCCGAGTCCTCTGACGTCCTGCCCAAGTGAACAGCTGCAACAGCACCTCCCAGCCTGCCCCTCCTGAGGCTGCCCCAGAGCTCGGGAGGGAGACCCCTGTGCAGGGGAGCACAGGGAACAAGAGACCCACCCCCAGGCTCAGCCCTAGCCCTCAGCCCCAGCCATGGGGCATTTACTGCCTGGGGACCCCCCTTGCCCATGCCTCCAGCTGCAAAACAATTCAATTGCTTTTTTTTTTTTTTTTGGTCGAAAATAAAATCTCAGCTAGTTTGGAAAAAAAAACAGCATGATCTTTGCTGTGATGGACTTAATGACCAAGAGACTTGCCAACCCTCCTCAAACAGATTAAACCAAAAGGAAGAATCTTGTAACTAGAACACAGCTAGAATCAGCAGGATCCAGGTACTCAAATGATGTCATCAGGAATCTGTTTCTCTGTTCTTCAACTATGCTTGCCTCTGGCATAGCTTCATTTCCACACAAGCAACTGAAGCAGCTACAGGCTCACATTTGTTTAAAATGTTATAGTTTTATATATATTTATATCTATATTTATATTTATATCTAGAGATGAGGGTCTCACCATGTTTCCAGGACTGGTCCCAAACTCCTGGCCTCAAGTGCTGAGATTACAGGTGTGAGCCACCAGCTTTGGCCTCCCAAAGTGCTGGGATTACAGGTGTGAGCCACCATGCCTGGCCCCAAAAATGTTATAGTTTAAAATTTTTTATTTATTTTTCAGACATGGTCTCACTGTGTCACCCAGGAGGGAGTGCAGTGGCACAATCAAAGCTCACTGCAGCCTTGAACTCCTGGGCTCAAGTGATCCTCCCACCTCAGCCTCCCAAGTAGCTGGAACCACAGGCACACACCACCAAATCCACATCCGGCTAATCTTTAAAATTTTGTTGCAGAGATGGGGGTCTAATTATGTTGCCTAGACTGGTCTCACACTCCTGGGCTCAAACAATCCTCCTGCCTTGGCTTCCCAAAGTTCTGGGATTATAAGTGTGAGCCACTACACCAACCTGGTATATTTAAAAACACATACACACAACTTACGTTCAAAATCTCAAAAGTTCAAAAGAGCATATGGAGAAAGTGTCTCCCCTACCCTGTATCCCAGCCACTCAGTCTGCTTTCTCACAACAGCCAATACTCCTGGTTGCCTATGCCCCCTTTCAGAGATGGTCCATGGACATGTAAGTCATCATCTGTGTAGTTACACCAATGGAAGCAAACTACATGCACTTTTTTGCACCTTGCTTTTGTCATTTAATGTATCTTGTACATTGTTCCATTATAATGCATAGAATCCACTTTCTTCTGGCTGCATAGTATTCCACAGTATGGCTGTATCATAATGTAACCAATCCCCTACTGACAGACATTCAGGTTGTTTCTAGCCTTTTGCCAGTACAAGCAAAGCTGTAAAAAATAACCCACACATTCCCCTTTCACCTGTGTGCAAAAATATGTAGGGCTAATTCTTGACCTACATATTCTTGAGACAGGAAAATACTCTCCAGGTATGGTGGTTCACGTCTGTATTCCCAGCTACCTGGGAGGCTGAAGTGGGAGGGTCACTTGAGCCCAGGATTTCTAAGGCTTCAGTGAGCCATGATCGTGTCACTGCACTCCAGGCTGAGCAACAGAGTGAGACCCTGTCTCAAAAACAATAAAAATAACAAAAATAAATCCCAGGGAATAGGTGTTTGTGATTTTGAGTTTCATGGGAATTGCCAAATTGCTCTCCATAGATGTGTTACCAACTTTTACTCCCACCAAGTAATAGGCAAGTCCTATTTGCCCAGACCCCCTCCAACACTCTATGAAACTTTTGGTGATTACAAATATGCTAAGTTAAAACATGATGTGCATTTCTCATTGATGAATGAGGTTAGGCATCTTTTCACATATTTGAGAGTTTTTTTTGTATTTCCTTACCAGTGAAATTTCTGTAGAAATGTTTTGTACATTTGTATTGGGTTGTTGGTATTTTTCTTATAAATTTGTAGAATTATGTAAAGTCAAAATTAGCTCTTTCAGGCTGGGCGTGGTGGCTCACACCTGTAATCTCAGCACTTTGGGAGTCCAAGGCAGGTGGATCACGAGGTCAGGAGTTCGAGACCAGCCTGACCAACATGGTGAAACCCCAACTTTACTAAAAATACAAAAAAATTAGCCAGGTGTGGTGGCACATGCCTTTAATCCCAGCTACTTGGGAGTCTGAGGCAGGAGAATCACTTGAACCTGGGAGATGGAGGTTGTGGTGAGCCGAGAGTGTGCCATTGCACTCCAGCCTAGGCAAGAAGAGTGAAACTCCATCTCAAACAAAAATTAGCCCTTTCTCTGCAATATGAATTTAAAATATTTCCCCTAGATTATCATCTATTGTTTGACATTTGCTTATGATTTTTTAAATTATGAATAGTTTTAACATTTTTATTTTTATTTTTTATTTTTTAAATTTTTATATGGAACTCTTCACGAAACATTTTTATATTTAAGTGTGAGTGTTTTCATTTATGTCATCTGTGTTTTATTACCATACCCTGAGACTTTGAGACAAGCCTGAGTAACAAAGTGAGACCTCATCTCTACAAAATGTTAAAAAATTAGCAGGGTGTGTTTTCACCTGCCTGTGGTCCCAGCTACTCTGGAGGCAGAGGGGGGAGGATTGCTTGAGCTCAGGGTCAAGGCTGCAGTGAGCTGTGATGGTGACACTGCACTCCAACCTGGGTGACAGAGTAAGATCTTGCCTCAAAACAAAACAAAACAGGCCAGGCATGATGGCTCACACCTGTAATCCCACCACTTTGGGAGGCTAGGGTGGGCAGATCATGAGGTCAAGAGATCGAGACCATCCTGGCCAACCTGATGAAACCCTGTCTCTACTAAAAATACAAAAATTAGGTGGGTGTGGTGGCACGGGCCTGTAGTCCCAGCTACTCAGGAGGCTGAGGCAGGAGAATCACTTGATTAAACCCGGGAGGCGGAGGTTGCAGTGAGCCGAGATCACACCACTGCACTCCAGCCTGGCAACAGAGTGAGACTCCATCTCAAAAAAAAAAAAAAAAGCCATCAGAATTTAGCAGGTAGTGGTGGTGTGTGCCAGTAGTCCCAGCTACTAGGGAGGTTGAGGTGGAAGGATTGCTTGAGTCTAGGGCAGTCGAGGCTGCAGTGAGCTATAATCATGCCACTGCACTCCAGCCTGAGTGATGGAGCAAGACACTGTCTCAAAAATAATAATAACAGGGCTGAGCAAGGTGGCTCACATTTGAAATCCCAGCACTTTGGGAGACTGAGGTGGGCAGATCATCTGAGGTCAGGAGTTCGAGACCAGCCCGGCCAACATGGTGAAATCCCATCTCTTCTACAAATACAAAAATTAGCCAGGTATGGTGGCGTCCATCTAAAAAAAAGAATAAACAAATAAATAAATATAAAAATAATAAAGACTTTGAAAAAGTTTTTAAAAAGTATCTTCCCTATGCTAAATTTATTTTTATTTTATTTTATTTGTGTGTGTGTGTGTGTGAAGGAGTCTCACTCTGTCACCAGGCTGGAGTGCAGTGGCACGATCTCAGCTCACTGCAACCTCCACCCCCTAGGTTCAAGGGATTCTCATGCCTCAGCCTCCCAAGTAGCTGGGATTATAGGTGCCCACCACCACACATAGCTAATGTTTGTATTTTTAGTAGAGACGGAGTTTCACCATGTTGGCCAGGCTGGTCTTGAACTCCTGATCTCATGATCCGCCTGCCTAGGACTCCCAAAGTGCTGGGATTACAAATGTGAGCCCACTGCACCCAGCTCCAAATTTATTTTTAAAAATTCCCCAAGAGGGCATATTACTTCTGTGGCATTCTTGGCAAAAATGCAGAACTTCAATGCAATCATGAGAAAACAATGAACAAATAATCCAAATTGAAGGAAATTCTGCAAAATAACTCAATAGTCCTCTTCAAATGTGTCCAGATCACAAAAGGAAAAAAAAAAGACTGAGGAACTGTCTCAGATTGGAAAAGCCTAAGGAGATATGACAACTAAAATGTGACAGGAGATCCCAGAGTAGATCCTAAACCAGAAAAGGGCATTACCAGGAAAATTGATAAAATCCAAATAAGAGATGTGGATTAGTAAATAGCATGGTATTAGTGCTAATTTCCTGGTTTCTATAATTATATCCTGGTTATGCAAGATGTTAACATTTTGGAAAGCTGTGTAAAGGGCAGGAACTTTCCACTATCCTTGCAACATTTTTGTAGGTCTAAAGTTATTCAAAGGCCAGGCGAGGTGGCTTACACCTGTAATCCCAGTACTGTGAGAGGCCAAGATGGGCAGATCATCTGAGGTCAAGATTTCAAGATCAGCCTGGCCAACATGGTGAAACCTCGTCTCTACTAAAAGTACAAGTATCAGCTGGGCATGGCAGCGTGTGTCTGTAGTCCCAGCTACTAGAGAGGCTGAGGCAAGGGAATCGCTGGAACCCGGGAGGAGGAGGTTGCAGTGTGCTGAGATGTCACCACTGTACTCCAGCCTGGGTGACAAGATCGAGATTTAGTCTTAAGAAAAAAAAGGAAAAGAAAAAAAAATAAGTTATTCAAAATATAAAGATTAAAAGTTCCAAGATTTAAAGTACTTTTATGCATTTTTTTTTTCTTTTGAGACAGTTTCCCTCTGTCACGCAGGCTAAAGTGCAGTGGCATGATCTTGGCTTACTGCAACCTCCACCTGCTGGGTTCAAGTGATTCTCCTGCCTCAGCCTTCTAAGTAGCTGGGATTATAGCCACGAGCCACCACACCTGGCTAATTTTTGTATTTTTACTAGAGACGGGGTTTCACCATGTTGACTAGGCTGGTGTTGAACTCCTGACCTCAGTTGATCTGCCCACTTGGGCCTCCCAAAATGCTGAGATGACAGATGACAGGCGTGAGCCACCACGACTAGCCTATTTTTTTTTTTCTTTTTTTTTTTTTTTTTTTTTTTGAGACAGAGTTTCACTCTTGTTGCCCAGGCTGGAGTGCAATGGTGTCTTTATTAGTAGAGATGGGGTTTCCCCATGTTGGTCAGGCTGGTTTCAAACTCCCAACCTCAAGTGTCGCCCGGCCAATAATTTTATTTCATAGCATGCTTTTATTTCTAGGAAGAGTCCAGGCTTCTCTTTTCCCAAAAGTTCCAGGAATAGTCCTATGTTGTCAAGGTTTATGCTTCGACAAATCACTTCGCCCAGGAAAACAGCATGAGCCCAGAGAGGAACAGTAGGGATGGAGTGGCTATTAGCCTCTTTCTCACCACATGGACTAAGAACAGGGAGGCGGCCAGGCTCACGCCTGTAATCCCAGCACTTTGGGAGGCCGAGGCAGGCATATCATATAAGGTCAGGAGTTTGAGACCATCCTGGCCAACATAGTGAAACCCCGTCTCTACTAAAAAAATACAGAAAATTAGCTGGGTGTGGTGTTGGGCGCCTGTAATCCCAGCTACTTGGGAGGCTGAGGCAGGAGAATTGCTTGTACCCAGGAGGCAGAGGTTGCAGTGAGCGGAGATCACACCACTGTACTCTAGCCCATGCGACAGTGTGAGACTCCATCTCAAAAAAAACCAGAACAGGGAGGGTCTCCCAAAAGAAAAATGGTGGTGCTATTAGCATAAAAAAGGATGGATGCTGAACAGGCAAAACCAGCAGCTGTCCACTATGATGGGAGAATCCCGAGAGCCAGACCAACTCAGGGAAAAGGCACTGAGCCGTTACCACAGGCCTGACACTCTGCTACCCTTTTATCCCAACAGATAGCTGGATTGTCTCAGTTAATTCTCTCAGTGATTCCATGAGATATTGTTGTCAACTGATCTGAGCCAATCTGTCCCTTTAGTGGGTATAAATAGCATTTTCCCACCACCTGGAAGAAGTTGGAGATGCGGGAGAATTCTGCTACACACACAGGAATCTACTACAGAAAATAAGCAAGAGGTTCAAAATGGTTCATGCAGCCTTGATGAAGTCCCTGAACCCTGCGGGAAAAGATCACCTGAGGCTGATGCAGCATTCCCCCAGAGACAAACTTGTTACTCACATAAAAAATATGAGTGTGGCCAAGTGCGGTGGTTCATGCCTGTAATCACATCACTTTGGGAGGCCGAGGCGGGTGGATCACTAGACCAGCCTGGCCAAGATGGTGAAACTCCATCTCTACTAAAAATACAAAAATTAGCGGGGTGAAGTGGCAGGTGCCTGTAATCCCAGCTACTCGGGAGGATGAGGCAGGAGAATCGCTTGAACCTGGGAGGTGTAGTTTGCAGATCACCCCACTGCACTCCAGCCTCGGTGACAGAGCAAGACTACATCTCAAAAAAAAAAAAAAAAAGTATGAATGTGGATGAGGGAACTGAGGCAGAGAGAGGGAAGGTGACCCCCTGCCCATCACACAACCAAGAACAGAAAAAAAAACCGCACTTGGACCCTGCAGGCAGTCTGGCTGCAGAGCTTGTTCCTGTGGTCCTTGCCCTGGGCTAGGGCTCACATGAGCAAGCTGGAATCTGGAAACCAGCAGCATCTAGTTGATGTCTGAAAACAAGAGGTGGATGAAGTCACTCAAGAAGTAGTGATCACTGGCACTTATGGGGCAAGCAAAGGAGACAACCCAGTATTATGTCCCCAGTAACTGACATACTGCAGGTACTAGGTATTTATTGAATGAATGTGAGAAGGAACAACCAGAACAGTGGTAGGCAAACCAGGGGACCATTGTTCCAAAACTAAGGAAACAAAAAGTGCAAAAGAGGGGAGTGGGCCAGGCGCAGTGGCTCATGCCTGTAATGAGAGGCCTAGCAGGGAGGATAGCTTGAGCCCAGGAGTTTGGGATCAGCCTGGGCAACACAGTGAAAACCTGTCTCTACAGAAAATTTTAGAACTTAAATGGGCGTGGTGGTGCTCACCTGTCATCCCAGCTACTCGGGAGGCTAAAACAGGAGGATCATCTGAGCCTGGGAGTTCAAGGCTGCAGTGAACCATAATCCCACCACTGCACTCTATCCTGGGTAACAGAGTGGGAATGTCTTTAAAAAAATAAATAAATAAATAAAATAAATACCATATGCTGAAGAGAGGTCAAGCTCAAGACTGAGAAGTGAGTCTGGATTTGGGAATGAGAAGTCATTGGTGACAGGCAGTTCCTTGGGGGTGTACTGGTAGATGTTTAACCACCAACTCTCCAAAAACAAATATATCTATGTATATACATAACTGTACGATAAATTGTACTGGTATAAAGTATGAATAGCAAAAAATTTACAAATAAAAAGGCCAGAAACAGTGGCTCATGCGTGTAATCCCATCACTTCGGGAGGCCGAGATGGGTCCGAGGTGGACGGATCAACCGAGGTCGGCTCATGCGTGTAATCCCATCACTTCGGGAGGCCGAGATGGGTCCGAGGTGGACGGATCAACCGAGGTCGGAAGTACAAAACCAGCCTGGTCATCATGGTGAAACCCCACCTTTATTTTTCAAGTAATAATAACAAAAGAAAAAAAAAATAACTCCGACTAGAACCAAGCGAGCCAAACATAATAACGTTTTTTAAATTCTAACATTCAATACGAAATAACCTAAGAAAAACGATCGTCAGGGCAAATCAGATAGGAGCAATCAGGGTGTTGTAAGTCCTGATTACGCAGAGACGTTAATCACGTTTCATACCGCTCCAATCATCATTTTTGATCTGTCCTCACAAGGAGGAACAGGTAAGGATTATCCCACCTGACGATACTCTCAAACTGTGGACATTCCGCACTCAGTGAAAAAGATTCCTTTACAAGCTAGGGTGAGTATACAACGCGTCGGTACGAGCAATGTTGTTACTTAGCATCCTTCCAGTTGTTTGCTGTATTTGCTTGCACCTCTTTTAAAATAATTTTTTTTCATTTAGCTGCAGAAAATGAATAAATTATTTCTTCCCAGAATGCTCCAATCACTTACGTGCTGGACGTTCTGACTGTACGCACTTTTTATTTACATATCCCCGCCCACTCCCTTCCTCCAGGCGTCTACCGTAATAACCAAAATAGAAGCGATATCAAGTATCTTACGGTCTGCAGGACTAGAAAACAGCGTAGTTGTTTTTTTCTTCAATAGTTAAGCCATCCCAATTGTCCCCTGAAAATTGTATATAAATCTTGATCTTACTACAAAACATATTTTATTACAAAACACTAAATACAATGCTGATAATCCCACACTCGGGAGGTAATTATTCCAACACATATCCTCCAGCAGAAGCAGTTTCCGAGGGGGAGACTGAAGCCTATGCCTTCCTTCTTCCAGGAATACGAAGCGGCCTCTCCTGTAGCCTTCGACCGTGAGGAAGGTGATCAGAAAGGTTTCTTTTTCAGCCCAAAGATGGCGATGAATAAGGCCATTTCAGTGACAGCTGGAAGGGCACTACCGAGGCAGGTAGTAGATCCAGAAATCCTTTCAATATAAATACCCAAATCTCCAAACCAGAGACCCCACCCCTGAAAGTGTAGGGCAGGTGGCATGGGGATGGGGGATGAAAAAGACTACAGGATCTCATGCATGGAGGAAAGGGCCCGGTAGGGGAAAACTTTCAGATTTAGGGTAAACCTTCCTCCCTCATCCCCAAATATTGGGTGCTACCACACCTGCAGAAGACAAAAATGTACCAATACGTAGTGCACTCCCAACGCTCGAATATGAAGAAGGACAGGGCCACGGATGCACTACAGTGAGCCCCAATGGCTTCGGAAGGCACCAGAGTTAAGGAAAGTCTTTGCATCGACAGATAGTGAGAGGTCAGAAAAGGTCAGTGGTGGGGTTGGCATCTGCGCTCAGGTTCATCGCTTGCTCCCTCACCATATTGCAAGGGCTAGAGTCAACAGCCCTGACTTCTGAATTGTAGGACGGTCATATGAGGAGAGACCAGAAGTAACTGCACAGATGGGACCTCAGGCTAGCCTACCCCACATCTAGAGGCCAGCCTGCACCCTTCAGATGAGAGGTAAGAGTAGGCTCTCCTACCATGCCACACAGGTGTGCTGACAGGGAATTGATATGCTCTGCTGGAATCAGCCTCCAGTGTCCTAGTACTCCTGGTCCACAGTTCTCTGACCCACGTGCCTCATTTCTTTTGCCCTTTCTGAGTTCCCATTGTGCTTTCTACCTTTTGTTTGTTTTTTGATGGAGTCTCACTCTGTTGCCCAGGCTGGAGTGCAGTGGCGTGATCTCGGCTCACTGCAACCTCTACCTCCCAGGTTCAAGCAATTTTCCTCCCTCAGACTCCCGAGTAGCTGGGGTTACAGGCGTGTGCCACCATGCCCGGCTAATTTTTGTATTTTTAGTAGAGATGGGGTTTCACCATGTTGGTCAGGCTGGTTTCAAACTCCTGACTTCAAATGATCCACCTGTCTCGGCCTCCCAAAGTTGCTTTAAGTAAAGCCGTGAGCCACCTCGCCCACCCCTCTTTACACACTCCTATAGCACCGTGCTTATCACACTGAATTACAGATGTGTGTCCGCCTCCTCCTCATAGTTAAAAAAAAAAAAAAAAAAGTGGAGTTTTTATTATTACTATTATTTTTGTAGACATGGGGTCTCACTATGTTGCCTCAAGCGATCCTCCTGCCTGGGCCTCCCACACTGCTGGGAATATAGACATGAGCCAACGTGCCTGGCCAAAAACTGTTTTACTCTCATTTTGTGATTTTAAGTGCCTAGTAAACAGCAGGACTTACTTAGCACATGTTTGAAGATCTCTGAACTGGAGAGATTGATTACAGCAGACACTATGGTGTCAGGTGGCTGAAGGGAGTCCTGATGGAAATGGGTCGTGTGGGAAAGGTGGGCAGGCAGAAAGGATACAGATGAGGCTCTGAGTGCTGTTGAACATGGAGACTCCTAGAAGGAAACCGGCCAGTTCCACTGCAAAGAGGCCCAGAGTGACAGAGAGCGCGGCCACCAGCCTGCAGAAAGGAAGTGGACAGCCTCAGGCCTTTGGACTTCTAAGAACCCTCCACTCCCACCACCTCTTCGTTCTGACCAGCCCATTTCGAGAGAGCTCACTGAATGTCCTGCTTTTCATACTCCTCGGGGGTGAACCTGAGAGGCAGGCAGGCCTGGATGTTGCTGTCCTGGGAGCAGGGCAGAGAGGAAGAGAAGTGAAAAAGGGGCGGGCGGCGAGGCAGGCCTGGGGGCGGCGGGGAACGGAAGACCCAAGTGGGTAAGACACTGGGAGAGGGGCAAGGTGGGGCTGGGACCACTCCGAGGTGGGAATAGGGGCGGACGAATGGCAGCCGTGGGTCTTACCCGGGACCAGAATAAGGTGATGACGACCACCAGATGCGCCAGGAGCGTCAGGAAACGAGAGGGTACGAGCCCTGAGACCCGGCCCATGGCCCTCGGGGACAGGGGCGGCGGTCTCAGAAGCCGGAAGTTCAAAGAGAGCGACTTCTGACGTCTCCCTGCAAGCGGACAAAATCTAGACGACCGCCCAGTTACCCTGGTAACCGCGTACGCGGGCGCGGGGCCGCGTTCTCGGAAAACCTCGCGAGAGCAGTGCATTCTCTGCTGCGGGCCTCTTCCGGCTTGCGCAGGTCAGGGGTTCCCCGAAGGCGATTCTAACCCAGCTGATGGGTACCGGCGCGCAGCCAGGCCCTTTGTTCCTGAGAGGGTGCAAGGTGGCACGGCCCCGCAGCGCCCGATCTGCCCGCGCAGGACCGACGAACGGAAACCGACCCTGGCCTAGCCTGGGGGCGCCTCCGCTTCAGCGGTTGCCCACGCCGGGAGCGGCCTCCAGCCCCCGCTACGCTGAGAACTGTGGATCTCCTGAGGCCGCGGCCACCGCCACGCCAGGCTGAGGTCCCCGCCATGCCGAGGACTCAGACATGCGTCCCTTCCCCTCCTCCACATGCCTTTAGCTTCCCACCAAGCTGGGCCTCAAACAAGGATCCCGAACGTGGAGAGGCGGTGTCCCTAGACTGCTCGGCAGTCACAGATTGTCACGGAGCCCCTGGATGTCTGAGGACCCCAGGCCTGAACTTTCCTTGAGGAAGACTGATTTCTCTCAGACTAACTTTGCTCAGTTTGGTGAGGGATTTGCAGTGCAAAAAATGGCAGAGCAAGGTGGCCGGAAAGGGTAGGAGTGGATGAAGCGAATGGACAGTCCCTGCATTCCTGGGAGGCTTGGTGCTGACTGGAACGGAAACTCAAATCAGATTTCTTTATCTCTTGGAGGTGCTGGGCCTCCAGTATTACCCAGCTACAGTCCAAGAAGCTCTTATCATCGGCGATCTCTTGACCTTTGGGCCTCAGCGCAGGTCCCCGCTGATCGGAATTTCTTTCTTCTCGCAATGCTCAGTCAAGTCCCATCCTTAAGGGTCCTCCCGGCCCATTTCCCAGGAGAATAATCGCTTCCTCTTCCTCACTCCCCATCTCAGTGCCTTTAGCCAGTCTAAACTATAAATAAGCCCAAGAGGCATTTCTCATTTCTTCAACAAATATTTTTTGTATTTACTGATTACCTAGTAGATGCATTCTAGTCAGGGAGATCAATAACAGACATGCAAACAAATCTGCAAGATACTACATGCTATGAAAAGGGAAACGCTACAATTATAATTCTTTTTTATTTTATTTTTAAAGATGGGGTTTCACCATGATGGCCAGGCTGGTCTTGAACTCCTGACCTCAGGTGATCCACCCACCTCGGCCTCCCAAAGTGCTAGGATTACAGGTGTGAGCCACCGCGCCCAGCCTACAATTATAATGCTATAAAAATAATGGGGCATTTGTTCTTAGACTTTATTTTAGAAGATTTGGCGCAGTAGCTCATGCCTGTAATCCCAGCACTTTGGGAGGCCAAGGCGTGCAGATCACCTGAGGTCAGGAGTTCTAGACCAGCCTGATCAACATGGTGAAAACCCATCTCTACTAAAAATATAAAAATTAGCTGGGCATGATGGCGAGCACCTGTAATTCCAGCTACTCGGGAGGCTGAGACAGGAGAATCTCTTGAACCCTGGAGGCGGAGGTTGCAGTGCACTGAGATCGTGCCACTGCACTCCAGCCTGGGCAACAGAGCGAGACTCCATCTCAAAACAAAACAACAACAAAAAGAACAGGCCGGGTGCAGTGGCTCACGCCTGTAATCCCAGCACTTTGGGAGGCCAAGTCAGGAGGATCACGAGGTCTGGAATTTGAGACCAGCGTGGGCAACTTGGTGAACCGTCGTCTCTACTAAAGATACAAGGGGGACAAAAATAGCCGGGTGTGGTAGTGGTGCGCCTGCAGTCCCAGCTACTCGTGAGGCCGAGGCAGGAGAATTGCTTGAGCCCGGGAGGCAGAGGTTGCAGTGAGCCGAGATCAGGCCACTGCACCCCAACCTGGGTGACAAAGCGAAACTGTCTCAAAAAAAAAAAAAAAAAGAGATGATTCTCTGACTATTCCAGACGCAGGGAGATTAGAGAGGAGTCTGCTACAACAATCCAGCAAGAGAGGCTGAGGGGTTGTCAGTGGGATGGGAAAGGAGGGTCGGTCGACAAGGGGATTATTATTGAGAAAACAGAATTGACAGGATGTGGTGACTAGAAGTAAGACAGTAAAGGGAAGGAAGAGTCAAGGATGCATCTCCCAGTCTGGGCCTGGCCACTCTCTGGTAGTGCAAAGACTGGAAGAAGTATGGCAGGGACAAGTGAAGGTATCAGCAGGCACTAGAAATCTGAGTCAAGAGGTGGAAGCCAGATTCAGGAGCCCTCATCACGCAGGAAATAGCTGAGTCCGTAGAACATGTGTAGCATGAGGAGAGAAAACCTTACCAGAGGAAACCCAGGATTTACAGGGAGAACCGAAAAAGAGACTGGAGCTGGGTGTGGTGGCTCACGCCTGTAATCCCAGCACTTTGAGAGGCTGAGGCAGGTGGATCACCTGAGGTCAAGAGTTCGAGATTAGCCTGTCCAACATGGTGAAACCCCGACTCTACTAAAAAAACAAACAAACAACCAATACAACACTTACCCTGGCGTGGTGGTGCACATCTGTAATCCCAGCTACTTGGGAGGTTGAGGCAAGAGAATCGCTTGAATCCAGGAGGCAGAGGTTGCAGTTATCCAAGAACGGGCCGCTGCACTCCAGCCTAGGCAAGAGTAAGACTGTCACAAAAGAAAAAAAAAGAAAGAAAAGAAAGAAAGGAAGGGAAGGAAAAGAAAAAGAAACGGGAGAGAGGAGCCACTTGGGAAGGGCCAGCAGACTAGTGTCAAGGCAACCATAGGAAATGAAGGCTCTTGGAGAAGATGTTGCCTGAAGTTGGTTAAGGCCAGGCCTGAGAATGTCTGTGGCCTTTGACACCTCTGTGGTCCCTGATAACTTTCCAGAGGGCCACTGTGTGCAAATTTGGCTTGGATGGGAAGAAATTAGATACAGCCATGACCTCTTATGCCATCTCGGCCTGTTGAACTCCTTTCATTTTTCTTTTTTTTTTTTTTAAGACGGGGTTTCACCCTGTTGGTCAGGCTGGTCTTGAACTCCCGACCTCAGGTGATCCGCCCGCCTTGGCCTCCAAAGTGCTTGGATTACAGGCGTGAGCCCCCGCGCCAGACCGAACTCCTTTCATTTTTCAAGAAACAAATTAGGCGTCTTCCATCTCCAGGCGTTTCCCTTCAGCAGTTCCTAGTTTTGTCTCACTCGGGGAGCTTTAAAAAAATACCGATGTTTATGGTGGTCAAAATTAGAATAGAGGCAGGGTGCAGTGGCTCATGTCTGTCTGTAATACCAGCAATTTGTGAGGCAGAGGCGGGCAGATCACGAGGTCAGGAGTTCGAGACCAGCCTGACCAACATGCTGAACGCCACCACCACCACCCCACCACCCCGTGTCCACTGAAAATACAAAAATTAGCCGGGTGTGGTATGGCGCGGGCTTGTAGTCCCAGCTATTCAGAAGACTGAGGCAGAAGAATCGATTGAACCCGGGAGGCGGAGTTTGCAGTGAGCTGAGATCCCGCCACCGCACTGCAGCCTGGGTGACAGAGCAAGACTCTGACTCACAAAAACAGAAAAAATTAGAACAGAGATTGCTTCTCGGAAAGGAAGAGTGGGGATCCGTAGAGAAGGGACATGCAAGAACGTTGAGTGATGGAAATGTCATATATTTTTAAAGAATTGTGAGTTGCGCAGGTTTATGTATTTATCAAAACTCATAAAAATATATACAAGATTTATGTGCTCTCAAACAGTTGAAATACCGATATTTTTCAAAATTTTACATACCGATGTCAGAGCTCTTCTTTGGATCGTTTAAATCGGAGTCGCCGAACCTGGGGGTTGTGCGTGGGTACATTCGAAGGCTCTGCAGGCGACTGTAAAAGTGTAGTGGGTGAGGAGACCTGCTGCTGGGGGAGCGAATCTCTCACCCCTTCAGGTGCCCTAGGCTCTGGCACTGCCCCGTCACGTTCCGTCTGGTTCCCACCCTTCCATCCGTTTCTAGGCAGGTCCATTACCGCTGGGCTGTGAGCTTTGGATTCCCCTGGTGATCAGCTCGGGACCCTCTTTCTGGGCGTTGGCAAGACGCTGAGGGCCGGGCGGGACAGACCGCTGAGCCGGGATCCCATAGTCACTGCCCTGGGGTGCCATCCGCCCGACTCGTCCTATAGGGCTGCTCGGCGAGAGCAGATACGACCCCACAGGTGTTCAGAGAGGCAGAAATTCCCTAGGTGCCCATCCATGCCTCAATCACCAGACCCTGGCCTACTGGCCGCACGGTGGTCGTAGGGAAAACTGAGCACCCACACGGCCGGCTGACCTCGTGGCGCAACGGTAGCGCGTCTGACTCCAGATCAGAAGGTTGCGTGTTCAAATCACGTCGGGGTCAGTAGAAAGTTTTTTTCCCTTCTCTTATTAATTAACTCCCTTTATTTTAAGCTACGGTCGACCTTCAGCGTTGAAGTCAGAGAAGAAGCAATCTCTTTGGGGCTTGAAGCGGAGGGGCTTCTGGCACGACGTTTCGAGGCCGCCCCGTCTGGGCAGCACAACCATCTCGCGGGGATTTTTGCGATGGATCCGGGTACCTTAATTCTGGACGGATACCGCGGCTCCTGAGAACAGGAGGAGTTCCAGATCGCTCAGTAGAGGGAGGAGGGTCGGGCAATCACGCAGGGGAGAAGATCCATTTTCGATTCGCGAGTCTTCTTTCCAGAGCTGAACGAGTTCCCCTAAAATGTGCAGACTTCACGAGAGGCGAGCCCCACAGGCAGGAATAAGAGTTCAGGCCCCAGAGATGAGAGACTGGAGTGTTTTTGTCTGTAGACGAGGTGGCCGAGTGGTTAAGGCGATGGACTGCTAATCCATTGTGCTCTGCACGCGTGGGTTCGAATCCCATCCTCGTCGGCATAGGAAATGCTGTGGTTCGAATTCTTTTTTTTTTTGTAGCATAAAAACTAGGATTTCTCTTGTTACTCCCAGTGACTCCATTCGGTTTCCGCCTTTCCCAACTGCATCCGTGCTTTCCGCTTTTTCCAATGCATCCGAGTGTTACGTGACACCTCTATTCGTTCGCTGCAATTGAGCTGACCCGGCCAAGGAAATAAGATGCCACATGCTCTTCCGGCGGCGCCGTGGCTTAGTTGGTTAAAGCGCCTGTCTAGTAAACAGGAGATCCTGGGTTCGAATCCCAGCGGTGCCTCTGTGTTTCCTTATGTTTTTGCCAACACTAAACTGCGAGGAGAGTTGCAGGGCCTCATAGTTTCCACCCTATATTTACTTACGTGACCACCTATCCTCTCTCGGTGCAGCTGCCGCATGCTGTTAGGTTTTTTGCCCTTCGTGCACATCGTACTTGAGCCTCGATCTGCAATTACACCAGTCGCATCATCTGTACGCCAGTACTATGGCTTGTCTGTTACTCCTCTAGGTGCTCAGCTAGTCAGTTTTCGTATTCGTTTTTCATTTATCATAAAGCAGTCCTACAACTAAAGGTTTTTCCCTAGAGGACTGAAGAAGTATTTTACAGAGCTTCATTTCAACCGCTGTTCGTTGACTGGCCGGTTAGCTCAGTTGGTTAGAGCGTGGTGCTAATAACGCCAAGGTCGCGGGTTCGATCCCCGTACGGGCCAGACAGGTTGAACTTTTCAGCAGTCTGAGTCCTCCCTCCCTTTTAGAGCCAGTAACGTCACTGAGTAAAACTAGCAAAACATTTCCAATCCCAGAACAGGTAAGAGTATTGGAGCTTATTCTAAACTGGGTGTGTCGCCAAAGGAAAGTATTTAGAGAAACTGGAGTTACTTCGTGATCTTTGCTTCTACATCTTATGGCCATAGTATATGGCTCCTGAACTTACTGTGTGAATTGTAAACAAAAGGCTGCTAGGGTTGGGATAAATCTATCTCAAACCACGTGGCACTGATCTGCAGAGTGTGGGAATGATCAGAAATGGAGCTGACTAGTGTTCCCAGTCTTCCTCCGGAGCTAAGATGTTCAATTCATCTAGCCCCTGCCTATTCATCAAGACCTGAAAAGAATTTTTTCCCCTCCTCTTCTAGAGCACTTTGCTTAGGTTTTTGTGGTTAGTGGATCTCTGGGCCCCTGTGAGTGATCATCTGTCTTCACATTTCCCCTCAGACCAGATGCTTAAGAGCAGCAACCATATCCTTCCCCACCGAGCCCGAGACACCCCCATACCCACCCCAGTCCCAGCCCCAAGGGAGCTGCGTGAACAACACCGACCCTCATTCCCATTCCTTTGGCTTATTAATCATTGCAACCCCACACAGACAGCCTTCGCAGCAGCAGCACTTTAATTCCACAAAAACTCAGAAAGCCAAAACTGATTAGAACACTCCACAATAGGTGGGATTCAAAACCAGCAACATTCTACCTGAACCCTGAGCGCAGTGAGACGCCTCCCACCTCAACCCCTCGAAACGCATTCCTGCTAGTTGCACCCCGGTTCTGGCTTGGGAAGTGTTATGGTAGAGGGCCAGAGGGCAGAAGCAAAAGGCTATCCAAGCGCAGGGGTGCATCCTTGACTGCGGGGGGTTTCGCCAAGGACGACTCAAGCTCCCACAGCCCCTGGCACCTGAGATGTGGCCACTGGAGTCAGAACAGCCACAGTGGAGGCTGGGGCTTCCTCTGTCCCTTTCTCCTGATTACATGTGGGAGTCACGTCCTCACCTTCAAGCAGACCTAAAGCCCTGTGTTCCCAGGGCTGGTGCTCTAGCTAGGGAGGAGAATTGGGAAGAACAGGGTAGCTACAGATGACCAACGGAATAAAAGCAGAGCAACATCCCTTCCCACCAGGAGAGCCCTTAGAACTTCCCCATATACACCAGCCTAAGGCCCAGCGAGCGGGCGCCGGCCAGCTGAACGCATCTGGAAGAACCTCCAACACACAGGCCTCCCCTCAGCGAGCACTTCCCACCAGGACTCCTTTAAGAGTCCTTAGGGTCCTGCTGGGCCCTGCCCTGGCCAGGCCCGGCCTCTCCTGTCCTCCTGGTCACTTGCACAGGGCCTCCAACACCTCCAGAGTACGTCGGATATCCCGGATTTGGCGGGCCAGCCCCTGAACTGGCTGCAGAGCCCGCTCCAGCTCCTCGCAGCGCGCCAGCAAGGTGTACATGCCCTTGATGCTCATGTCCACGGCTTCACCTAAGGAGTCCACAGCGTCGCGGTAGGTCTGGATGCAGCCCACGCTCAGGGCCGTCAGCTCCTGCACCGCGCCACCCAGCCCGCGAAGCAGACGGTCCACCCGGCTGCCCAGCTCCCGACTCAACCGCTCTAGATCCCGCAGCACGTCGGGGTCGATGGGGGGGATGGCCGGTGTGGGTGTGGGTGCAGGAGCTGGGCAGGGCCGCGCAGGGGTAGAAGGCGGGGGTGGAGGGACGCCGCTTAGACGGATCTTGAGTTGCAGGTTGTTGGCGACAAAGTGGGTGAGGTCGCCGTGGCGGCTCACTGTGCCCTCGAGCTCCAGGGGACTCGAGATGGTGGCGCGGCGTCCACCGCCCGCGCCGGACTCAGCACTCCCTGAGGACCCGGCGCCACCGCACGCCTCGCTGAGCCCGTCCAGGCTGCGGCTGTCCTGGAGGCGGCTGGAGAACGAGCGGCCGCCTCTGCCGCCCGCGGCCGCCTCTTCATCGTTGTCTTCCTCCTGCTGCTCAACATCCATCCCGCCGCCTGGTCCCCCTCGACGGCAGTCCCTCCCGGAGGCAGACTTGCCCTCCAGCGGCGCCGGGTCCTTGTGCCGGGAGGACAGGGGAGGTTCGTGCTCGGCACCCGGCGCCCCCCTGAGGCTCCCGGTCCCAGACGGCGTCCCTTGAGGCCCGGGATCCTTCTCTGGAGCCTCTCGTTCCGGCCGGTGGACGACGCTGCAGCTTGACGTCTTCGGGGCCGTCCTGAGGTGGCGGTTGGCGCCCCCAACGTTCTCGGCCTCCTCCTCCCCGGACACCCGGAGGCCTGAGGGCGACTTAGAGGACGTTCGGTCCGGCCTGCCGCCGAAGATTGCGGCCTGCAGTTCAGCTACAGCCAGAAGGTCCGACTCCGGCCCGGGCCGCCCCCGAGACGACTCCATACTGCAGGTGGGGGCCGCAACCCAGGAATTGGTTCGCCCCGGCTCCGGAGGCGGTGGCTGCGCCTTTAAGGGGCGTTGGTAGAGGCGCGCCGATTGGCAGCGGCTGACAATGGTAAGGACAGGAAGAGCAATTTGATTGGTCGCGGCGACCAAAAAGTCCCGGAAGAAGAGCTGTTACTGCACAGCGGAACACACGTGAACGCCGGCCGGGTGGAGGGAAGGAGGTGACAGCTGCTCCCGTCGCCCCGCCCTTTCTGAAAGCTGATGGGGCAGATCTTAAAGACCAAGGTCCTCAAATTCCGGGGTCTCGCGGGGCGGGGTGCAGACTCTCGGTGTAGAATTGTCCCGCCCACGATGTGCTTAACACACATAGTGGAGATCCTTCTTGGGGTTCCTAGAGAGGTTCTTGGGATGGGAATGGCATATCCTGTTTGGACCATCGGGATTGAACCTAGTTGACTAAGAGGGAGGAAATCAGAAGTCCAGCATGAGCATGAGTGGTCTGCTCTATCTTCCTGGGTTAACAGACCTAGCCCTTGAACTGCTCAGAGCAACCCATTCTGGTCAGCGCAGCGGGCCTCTGGGCTTTCCTATGCGTTTGCCACTCTTGTTCTGAGTCTCTTGCCCCTTCCAGATTGAGAGCCGCTCCCCTTAGAGGATGGAGTGTGATTTTGCCACAAGGTAAAATATTCAACAAATGAGATTATCACAAATTTGATATGTGCTATACAGGAAATAAAGTGTTATGATTGAGAATATAAATGAGCGGGCACTAGTTTAGATAAGGGTCAGGAAAAGATCTCTTTGGTGAGACTTTTAATTAAAAAAAACCAAAAAGATCCAGCCACTCTCCAGGCAGAGGGAAGAAAACTTGAGCTACCTCTCAGAGACAAAGAAGTCTTGACATATTCAAGAAACAGGTGGGGGTGGGCAGGAGACATTGGGACTAAAAATCTGCAAGGGGTAAAATTTCGAGTCAAGGGGCTGAACAGGCAGGCAGGAGCCACCTCATACAGGGGTCCTTGTAGTTCCTGTTAGGGAATGGAAATTTCTTTTCTTTTTTTTTTTTTTTGAGATGTAGTCTCACTCCGTCGCCCAGGCTGGAGTGCAACGCTGTGATCTCGGCTCACTGCAACCTCTGCCTCCCAGGTTCAAGCAATTCTCTTGCCTCAGCCTCCCGAGTAACTGGGATTACAGTACAGACAGTTCACCATGTTGGCCAGGCTGGTCTCGAACTCCAGACCTCAGGTGATCCGCCCACCCTGGCCTCCCAAAGTGCTGAGATTACAGATGTGAGCCACTGGGCCCAGCCCAGGATGCTTTTAAAAAGTCCTTTCTGCTTAAATTAGCCAGAGTTGTTTTCTCTTGCATACAAGCAACAACTCTGGCTGATATACTCCCACACTTTCCAGATGGGGAGAGAGGAAAAACTTCCGTTAACTCTCTCAGGAGGACAAGGCTATTTTTTTCCCCAAAGCCCCAGGGAAAGAGGAAATCTCCCTTCATCTAAATGGCCTAAATTTGTTCACATGCCCAATTTAGTCACTTTGACGGGGTTAATGCCATGTCTGACTGAGTAACCACAAGCCCTCCTTCCAGCAAGGGGACAACAATTAACTGATTTGGCCGGGCATTGTTACTCCTGCCTATAATCCCATTGACCAAAAAAAAAAAAAAAAAAAAAAAAAAAATTGGCCGGGCACAGTGGCTCATACCTGTAATCCCAGCACTTTCGGAGGCCCAGGCAGGCAGATCACTTGAGGTTAGGAGATGAAGATCAGCCTGGCCAACATGGTGAAACCCCGTCTCTACTAAAAATACAAAAATTAGTCAGGTGTGGTGGCACACACCTGTAATCCCAGCTACTTGGGAGGCTGAGGCAGGAGAATTGCTTGAACCTGGGAGGTGGAGGTTGCAGCGAGCTAAGATTATGCCACTGCACTCCAGCCTGGGTGAT
>PVKP010038725.1:0-20655 GCA_004027715.1 Plecturocebus donacophilus
TCACTGCAACCTCCTGGGTTCAAGCGATTCTCCTGCCTCAGCCTCCCTAGTAGGTGGGATTACAGGCACAAGCCACCATGCCTGGCTAATTTTTTGTATTTTTAGTAGAGAGGGGGTTTTACCATGTCAGTCAGGCTGATCTCGAACTCCTGACCTTGTGATCTGCCTGCCTCAGCCTCCCAAAGTGCTGGGATTACAGGTGTAAGCCACCATACCTGGCCTTTTTTTTTTCTCTTAACATAGAGTCTCACTCTGTTGCACAAACTGGAGTGCAGTGTCATGATCATGGTTCACTGCAGCCTCAAACTCCAGGGCTCAGGTGATCCATCTCAGCCTCCCAAGCAGCTGACACTACAGGCATGCACCACCAAGCCCACTATTAACTTTTAATTCACCTTCAGCTAAAGATGACAGAGTAGTAATATATTATGAGAAATGGGCAGATCTTTCTGGCATGAGGCAGAGCAGGGCAATTTAGCTGCAATGGCATGCAAAGTCAATAAATCATTAAAATCAGGAAACTTCTAAAGTACTGCATGTAGACAGAAAAAAGCAATTTACTTAGTATCTGAGAGTAAAAAATATGTATGTCCAAGGTGTTAGCAGATTTAGCCAACATCCTACCAAAAACGGGTACACTGAGCAGCAAGTCTCGAAGTTAGCTAGATTTCCAAAGTGGTGCCTGACCCAGATCTCAGTAAGACTCACACTATCATTTGCTGTATGGCATAATAAAGTGCTTTCAAAGCACAAAGGGAACAAGAAAGATGCATGGCAGACAGGAATTCAGGAGTGAATGAAGCTGAAAAAAAAATCAAAACTCTCCATTCATTTTCATACAGGCATTTTTATACATAGTCAGATATCTAACACAGTTACAGCTTCTCAAAAGAATGGGCCTGAAATAAACCTTATGTAGTAACATTAGAAATGAGAGCTTCTTTATCAAATCTATTTGTTGCTTGTATTATTGTTTTGAAGTTCCAGTTGACAATAATGATGTCACTATACTGCTGCTCATAATCACACAAGCTGCCTAATTCTCTATTTCCAAATCCTGGAGGAGGAAAATATTCCAAAAGCTGATGCCTCCCACAACTGAATTTTCTCTCATCTTTTTCAGTTTGCTCCGTTAAACTATACTTCAAACAATTTCCTTTATGAGATCACAGCTTCAACAATTTTAGTTAAATCTTTACCTATAGACTCCAACCCTTTCCTGTAACTATCCTGATTTCCCACTGCATCCTGAAAAAGGCCTTCTCTTTCTCCTGAGGCCTCTTCCATATTGTTCTACAACTTTCCTTTTTGCTATTTCCTGTCTCTAGAAACTCTATTCTCCCACAGTCAAATCTTTACTCCCACTCAGAGCAAAGCTCAACTTCAACCATGAATTTTTTTCTTTATTGCCCTCATTTCATTTCAGCACAGATTTACTGAGAACATCTAAGATGCCAGGTGTTGTGCCAAGTGTTGGAGGCAATCAAATGGTGACTCACACACAGACCTGACTCTCAAAGAGTTTACAGTTTAGTAAGGGAGTCAATGAACCAAAGATGACAGCAATGGCAAACACATGACTCCCTTACCCACTGGAGACATTCCTCACCAACTGCAGTTCTTTCTCACTGAGCCTTGAGTGGTTCAGGATCCCTTTTCCAACACAGTCCTCCACACAGCCCCTACTAGAGAGTCAGCTCTCAAAATGAACTAGAACCATTGTACAGGCTAGAATGAAATAAGCAGGAAAGAAGGAATCATCTGACTAGAAGATTCAGAGAAGGCTTTCTAGAGGAGGTACCAATGGGCTAGACCATGAAAAATGAACAGGCAGGCAGAAAAAGATGCAAACCCCAGCTAAGGAGAAAAACTTTACTGGTCTCCCCACAGACCACTCATAATCTGACGAATGGAGTTCTTGATTATTTATATTGTATTATAGCATCTTATCACTTTGTAATTTTTACGTATAGAAGAATTATAAGATACACCATTATCCTTAAGAAACTCCTAAGGTGATAAGATGATGCAATAAATATAGATTTTCGTTAACAACATCGCTTTTAATTTCTCAGTGCAATGATGGTGAGGATTCTATTCAAAAAGTGTCACTTCTTTGAAAGCCTTTAATATTCTGTTAGTCTTTTTGCCTATTGGTCATTTGCATCTCTGGCACATGAAAAATCACCACTCCCATCTCCAAACACTCCTACATTTAGAGCAGGCCAATATTGGCCAACTTAGGACTCTCCTTTTTTTCCACCCAAATCAGTCAAAAACGCATTTCTTCTGATGTACCTCAGAAAAGAAGAGATATTCTCACTCCCTCCAAGCCATGCTTTCTAAGAAGTAATTTTCTATGACTTCTAGGACTCTTAGCTTCATCTGTGTCCCCCTACCTACTGACAATGTAAATATTTAGCCTCCCATTGCTTGCTATTTGTGCCAGTTAAGGTATTTTCACTATAAGCAACAAACAAACCTGATTCTGGTAACGTTTGTCAAAAAAGGAATGCACTAGATTTGGGACATTGGCTCAAAGAATCAAGAGAGGACTGAACAAATAGATTCCCAAAGAACAGGTGCCAGACAGCTCCATGGAGCTCCACAGTAAGAACTATGATGTGCTGCTTTACAGCACTGTCTTCAGATGCCTCTACTGCTATCTGCGGATGCCAGTCTAGTTCCCAGGATGTTGAGTGTGATTGGCAGAGCTTCAGTCACATGTCCATGCCTGTGTAAAAGGATACCAGGAAGACAATACCTAAAGCTATAGAAAAATCTTTTCCTAGACTCATTTGCCTTCTGTTGTCTCTTTATTTGCATGAAGCAAAGATGAAGTTTTAAATCTGAATCCTAAGCAAATGCAAGCATGCAAGCCTAAGAATCTTTTCCTGACCTGAACTCATTGCATCCAATCAAAAACATATGAAGGTTATATAAACATGGCTCATAAAATCTCCCCCTAGCTCCCTACCCAAAAAAACACAAAACACAGCATTCATACCTCATACACAGTGGCAGTCCAAACACAGCAAGTGAGACTTCCCTTACCCCTTTAATAAAAGACATTCATGGGTGTTCACTATAGGCCAAGCACTGTTCTAAGTACATATATTGACTCATTGAATCCTCACAGCAACTCTATGAGGTTGATATTATCATAGTTCGCACTTTAGAATTAAAGAAATTGAGACCAAAAAGCTTCACGTAAGTGGCAGAGCTGGGATTTGAACCCAAGGAGTCTGCTAAGTCCAGATCCTTAATTACATATTGCCTTTATATTGCTGGTCTCCACTGATCCCTTTCCATGCCTACGTCTTATGCTATACACCCTAGGGCCTTCTCTTTAGAAGCTTCCCTAGAACCTGACTTGTCAGTACAGAACTGCCAGGGTGAAGTGTGGGCAGAGTGTGACCTGTCTCATGAAACTCAGGGAATGGATTAAAAGATAAAAATGACACAAATTTTTTTACATCACATTTTTTTTTTCTGAAAAAATACCTTGTTCCTATTTTATATGTATTATTTAGTAACAGGAAATTATACATTAGAGAGACAGTGCTCAGATTGTAACTGCTTATAATGCCAAATATCTCATTCAGAATGAATGCCTCAAGACCAACACTAAAGAACTGTCAGAGAACAGGAAGCTATGAGTCACTTCCAAGTGCTCTGGAATAACCCAGGTATTACCTCCTGGTTTGTAATCCTCTTTCCTCCAGTTCTAGCTGAGAATTTTAGTGTAAATGATTCACAGTAACACAAGAGAGATTCTAGTCCAACTTGCATCCAAGTAAGCAGAAGAGTCCTACTCAGCATGCTTGCAAGTCAGGGTTTAAACTTTAACCTCCAAAACACACATTGGTTAAAACTTGAAGCTTTTCATTCTTTACAGAGATTTCAAACAGTGCTCTTCTGAGTTGCAAGTCTGAAGTACTGTATTTTGCAACCTACACAAATCCAACTCTGGCCCTCTCTATTAAAAGACAAAAGAAGGAATTGTCTTATACATGTATGTTTTTCAAGGATTCATAGAAATATTTCCTAAAATCCTAAGTTTCAATAGGTTATGGATTTGAAAAGGTACTGAAAAATATCAATCACAAAGAATGCCATAACAATTTAAAAAAAAAAAAAACAAAGAATTAATAACTATCAAACTATTAACACAATTTTTTTTTTGAGATGGAGTCTCTGTCGCCAAGGCTGGAGTGTAGTGGCGCGATCTCGGCTCACTGTAACCTCCACCTCCTGGGTTCAAGTGATTCTCCTGCCTCAGCCTTCCGAGTAGCTTGGATTACAGGTGCACACCACCATGTCCAGCTAATTTTTTGTATTTTTAGTAGAGATGGGGTTTCAATGAGTTAGCCAGGATGGTCTCAATCTCCTGACCTCATGATTCACCCGCCTCGGCCTCCCAAAGTGCTGAGATTACAGGCATGAGACACCAAGCCCAGCCCTAGTAACACAATTTACTTAAAGAATACAACTAATTAACAAATCTATGTTTTATAATTCTTTTAATAATCTACATGTCACCACTGAAGGATTCTACCAAACGGGTTAGAGTTTGGAAGGATTCTACCAAATAGGTTAGAGTTTTTTCCTACTTGAAAAAGATGGATGCCCCTTAGGGAAACCAGATATTTGCCAGAGAACTATGAAGTAATTATACCTTTTGCTTTCGGAGGAGGAAAGTAGTACCCACTACCAACTCTGGAAATTGTCTCTCACCAGAGTCTTGGTGTTAGAAAAACTGATAACTGTACTTCATCAAGCATTTTATATTTTCCAAAGCAGTTCCACATCCATTACCTCATTATTAGACAAAGTTACCCCCATAAATGAATCACGACACACAAGTTTAATGATTTATAACAGTTATAAAGTCCCATCCACACTCCTCACTCCACAATTAAGAAAAACAGCATTTAGATTGAGGGGTAAAATGATATGCTTCATGTTCCAGAAGAAGTCATTGACAATGCTAAGTAAGAGTATGCACATCAAAAGAGGACTTTAAGTAAAAAAAACTACTGAAGAAGTCAGGCGCCATGGCTTGTAATCCCAGCACTTTGGGAGGCCAAGGCAGGAGGATCACTTGAGCCCAGGAATTTGAGACGAGCCTGGGTGACACAGAAAGACCCCATCTCTAGGAAAAATAAAAATAAATTAGCTAGGCGTGGTGGCACACACCTCAGGTCTCAGTTACTCAGGAGGCTGGGTAGGAGGATCCTTTGAGCATGGGAAGTCAAGGCTGCAGTGAACCATGATCACATCACTGCACTCCAGCTTGGGCAACAGAATGAGACCCTGTCTCAAAAAAAAAACCTACTGAAGAAAACCAGTATCATTTTATATGCCTAAAAGGTTCAAGGCAAAATTAAGACACAATAGGCATTAATGTTTATATGCCATGGGTTGTATAGCTTTAGAAATAAAAGAGGAGGTCAGGCATGGTGGCTCACGCCTGTAATCCCAACACTTTGGGAGACCAAGGTGGGCGGATCACCTGAGGTCAGGAATTGAGACCAGCCTGGCCAACATGGTGAAATCCTGTCTCTATTACAAATACAAAATTAGCCAGGTGTGGTGGTGCATGCCTGTAATCCCAGCTACTTGGGAGGCTGAGACAGGTGAATCACTTAAACCTGGGAGGTGGAGGTTGCAGTGAGCCAAGATCGCACCATTGCACTCCAGCCTGAGCAACAAGAGCAAAACTCCGTCTCAAAAAACAAAAAACAAAAAAAAAAGAGAAATGAAGAAATGAATAAGAGCACAACTACTGTAGAAGATCTTAGCTGCTGATAATTTAGTCAATAGCAAATGAGGATAAAGAGAGTTCAACTAATGAAATATAGTCTATAACTCTCAGATTATGTTCCTTATTTTCCTAAACTAAATCAAACTTAGCTCTAAGCATACTCAGTATTAGAAGGTCAATGCTAGTTGTCATGTAGATCCCTCTCCATTCTTTGATCTATACCAGGACCCCAGAACTTATATAAGAGGTGGACTCCTTTTTTTACTGGTGAGCGGAGCCTTGGTTCAGTACTCTAATGTCCTGCCAGGGCTACTTCAAGAGGTTCATTTCTGCTCGACCTCTCTCCATTCAGTATTTGGCTTTTACCTTGTACCCATCATAGGCCATACCCACAGCTTCAATGCATTCCTATCAAATACAGCCAAACTCACAATGCATTTAATGAGAAACGTCTTACTTAAAAGCTTGTGGAGAAATCAAGAAGAAAAATTTACTTTACACACCACTGGGCAAAACTGCAAAATTTCTTTTAACTGTTCTTTCTCCAAAGCTCTTCTCTGCGAGAGAGCCACCTCCTCTCTGATCACCCTAAAACTCTCTCCCCTGATATAACTCCTGGCCCTTCCTTTCTGGGCACCAGTCTCCCCTTCTCTAAGACCTTATTCCCTCAACCTTCACCTCAACAGCTTTTCTTGTGTTGAGCAATTTAATTCCTTCCTCAGCTTCTACAATTTGCAACCTCTCTCACCCATCATTGCCCTTAACAAATAAAACTTCCATCTAAAGATTCAATTCTCTTGGAAGGCCATAGGAAGATAGCAAATAGAAAAAGAAGGCCAGGAATAGGCTCATGCCTGTAATCCTGGGTTGGAAATGATGGGGGGGCAAGAGATGGTGGTGGGGTGGGCAGATTGCTTGAGCCCAGGAGTTCAAGACCAGCCTGGGCAACCTTGCAAAACCCCATCTCTACAAAAAATCCAAAAATTAGCCCAGTGCGGTGGTGCATGCCTGTAGTCCCAGCTACTTGGAGGGGTCAGGTGGGAGGATCACTTGAGCTCCAGGAGGTTGAGGCTGCAAAGGTGAAAATACCACAGATCTATTTAAACTATCTTTTTAAATGGCCATTAAGCTAAATGAAAATTAAAATAACAATGAAACATTAATACCATTGTCTTGCTCCAAAAATTAACCATACTTTTAAAAGGATAATAATAGGATAATATGTTCTGGGAAACAGGACCCCACCATATGGGGTGCAAACTGACAGACCACACTGGAGGGGTGAAACTGGAACAAACTTTGTAGCACAAATTAGCAACAATAGATTCAAAATCCTCAAATTAACAAGGCTTTCTTCAAAAATGTTGATGAAACAATTCCATTTGTAGGAATTATTCTACGGAAGTATCCCAAAATGAGTGGAGAGATTTTGGTACAAATCTTTACTTCATCATTACTTAAAATAATGTAACATGAAAACGACCTAAACTTCTAAAAAATAGAGAATTTATTCAATAATATATGGTAAATCTCCTAATAAAAGGAAGATCAGATAGTAATTAAAAATCACATCCTCAAAGAATATGGAAAAAAATTCACCATATAGTATCAGGTTTCCAAAAAGGAGATTATCAATATGTAAAGTATATTCCTAACTTTGTTTAAAGTGTACACCTGTGCAAAGAAAAAAAGACTGGTTAGACAGAGGTGATAAGGGAAACATGTAGAAATGTTGAATAAAATACAAATCTTTAAATTTTTTCAATAGATACATGATCTAGAGCAAGCAAAAGAAATCTCCAGAACCAGATATGAAGCGGGAAGCTGTGTAAGAGCAGAGCAACGTTCACAACTCAAGGTAGTGAGCCCTCAGATCCTAAACACAGCAGAAAGTTAGAAGTGGAACAGAAAGCCCAAACCTGGGAAGAGGCAGTCCTGTCTGTAAAGTAGTATACTTAACACATACTACAGGTAGAAAAAAAAAAGGCACCCAGGAGAAATTTGAACCCCAAAACTACCCTAGAAACTGCCCTGAAACCCAGAACCCAAACGAAACCATAAGGATCTCACAAAGGCAAAAGCAGAAGTGCTCGCAGGAAGACCGCCACCACCCAGAGGACACACTGGACTCCAGCTGAAGATAATGCTCTGAAGACAAAACTTACACAGACAAAAATTAAAACTGTAAGAATCCATCAGCATGAAAGTAAGAGACTTCCAAACTGGGAATCACAAAAACGACTTTGGAATAAATACGTTTAAATTATTCAGAGATTTTTGAAAAAGGAATTTGTTCATAAGAACAGAAAATGTTCAAAAAGTAAAAATATATATATTTTAAAAAGAACAGGATATATATATATGTGTATATATATGTATATATATATATATGAAAATAGGAGCTATTTTGAGGGTGAGAGATTATGAATGCCTTAAGTTTTTTCTATATAGTTGTATATTTCCAACAATGATCAATCATTACTTTATATACACACACGCACATATATTGGTCGTGTGTGTGTGTATGGTATCACTCTGGGTCTCACTCTGTCACCCAGGCTGGAGTACACTGGTATAATCTTAGCGCATTGCAACTTCAAACACCTGAGCTCAAGCCATTCTTCCGTCTCAGCCTCCTAAAGTACTACTACAGGCATGCACTACCATACCTGGCTAAATGTTCTGGGTTTTTGTTGTTGTTGTTGTTTTGTAGAGACCAGGTCTCACTCTTTTAATCAGGTTGGTCTCTGTAGGCATAAGCCACCAGGCTCAGCTCAAACATTACTTTTATAACAAACAAGAGAGGAAGAAAAAAAGTGAAGAATCACACTTAACTATTCCTAAATGATGGCTAAAAAGAATTTTTGAGAAATGAAGGGGATAAACCTTGATAAACTACTAGAATAAATCCAAACTGGCCTCAAATGAATGCCCCACAACCTAGCCAAACCCACATCAGACCCCACCCAGCCACACACTCCATACCACGTTGCAATCAGAGTACATCAGCAGATCCTATACATCAGCAGATCCTATACATGTTATTTTTAAATATTAACCATCATATACATGTTATTTTTAAATATTAACCCTCCATACATGCCCTTTTTCCTGAAATTCTCTTCATCCTTTCTTCACCCTTTAAATTCTTGGTAATCATTACAGAACCAATCAAATACCATGTCTCTTTTGTCGTCTTCCTCAAATCCCTCAGCCTGAATAAGCAACCATGTCACTCAGTGATGTCAAAGGAACTCACTGAGCCTTCTGATTAATGCGATTTTGCACACAGTACTTTCTGTTCATCCTGCCTCCAGCAAGGACTATGCATTCTTGGAAATAAGAGACATCTTTTTTCAGGTCATCTCTGAAAACTGTTTAAAGCATTATTATCCACAGTTGGTGATCGATAAAAATTTGTTGTATGAACCCAAGTACAGAAAGTCACTGAAACTCTACCAAAAGATAAATTCAAGAAAATCATCTTCTTAGTCCATTTTTTTCTACCATTGCTTCACAGAAGTGAAGTAGATTCATCTGCCCATTGTTTGCTTATATCCACTTAAACAATATACATTTCAAATAATATCAGCAAGGTCTGAAATTTTTTTGGTCTTGTATTGTTTCCTGTCTCTGATATGCCATGTATGTAATCACACTTATCTCTTCTATTGTATAAAATTCTCCCAGTCAATTTTAATCAATAGCTTAAATCATTTTCCAATGAGCAGTGTGCAGCAGACATGGTTTTTCTAGGCTTCTTTAGACACTGGAAATACATGTAGAACTAGTAATATAAAATGGCTCCCAATACAATTGAGTAAGTATTTTATGACTGCTCAGTGTGTAACACTATGTCAAACATCATAGGGGATATAAAGAGAATTAAATTTATTCTCTACACTCAAAAAGTTTAAATTCATTAATTTATTCATCCAGCCAACACTGAGAACTGCTTAGCATCTGTCCTATGCTAAGCACTGTGAAGGGCATCAAGAAGTTTAATTTCTGGTCTAGGGATTCCAGGAGCTTTCTTACTAGTTGGGGGGATGTAAGAAAAATAAATTATTAAGCTAAATAGCAATGTTATTATAAGTGTAATCAATGAAATTCACCATCTGGTACAGTCTATACACAGAATTAAAGAGGTGAAAGGAAGATGAGGTGTCTATATACTCAAAAGATACAGAAAGTACTCAAGGGAGAAGTAGGAATTGGAGAAAAGCAATGTTATCTCAAGTGCAATGGGGGCGAAACTGCTAAATAATAACTTACTCTTTGACAATCCCAACCCATGCCCTCTACCATTCCACTAGTAAAACCGAGTAGACTTGAAGGGGATTCAGTGTCTTAATGAAGGGACGTCATATGGACAGCATGACTACAGACTAAGGGGAAAGTCATACACTTCAGATGTCAACAGGGAAGAACAACCACAACCAGGGACTACACAGTCTCCGCAGAAGCTGGTTTAAGAAAAATGACATCCCTGAATTCAACTCCTCACCCTCCTATCCATGTGATGACATGACAAAGTTTCTGAAAACTTACTGTCACCACCCAGGGATGACAACTGAGCTCAGCCTCAAATGACTGAGTTTTACCCTGTATGCTTTACTCTGAGGAAGTCTTCTATTATATGGGTCTGATGATAGAAATTATGTTGTCATAAAACATGAAGATAAATGTTTCTTACACACCTAAATTGTGAGACCTGGGAATTCATCCTTGCTACAGAGTTGTTTTTTAAAAATCAAATATAATACAAGCTAGTACATCATTACATTCCAAAATGAGTATTGAGAAAATGTGCCTCAGAGAAACAGATGGTGTGGCTAGAAAGAGTTTAAAGACACTTGCTAAACACACTTCCAGGCATCCTTTTTGGAGCACTCAAAAGTAGGCATGTTTCTGCCAACCCTGAAGGGTCACTGTTGACTCTCTGTTCAGATATGGCTCACAGACCAATTAAGGGGGCCACAAGTTATTACAGGTGTCAACCCTTCATGACAACACTTCTGCCTTCTCAACACCCTATGCCTTCTTGCCTTCAACTGAGCTTTGAAACCTGGCAGATCCAGAATGCCATGCTGGCTTTACATCTTACCAGCTGTGCAATCTGGGGTATCTGACCTCTCTGAATCTCACTTTTTAGACTGGAAGAAATGATACCTATCTTCTAGCATTGTCAGGATCAAATGAGAAAGCATATGTGAAAGGCCAGACCCTATTTTATTGCCTCTTACAGGAGATTATATGCTTAAAACAACTTTCTTATAGAATAAAAAGCTTTATTCTCTAGGGATTTCAGAATCTCAGGTTAAGTGAGCAGATAGACAGGTATGTTGGGGAAAAGGGATCCCCTGGCCCCTATACTCACATCTCACACACAAATTGCAACCTTATCACCTTTTCCAATGGGGCTGGCTAGCTTCTTCAAGAGTAGCGACAGCAGGAGGATGAGTAGAGAAATAAAGAATGGAGAAAGGATTCTTGGCCATTAAAGCAGCTCCAAATCTCATATGTTATATATATTATCCATAATCTCATATATTATCTATATAATCTCATATAGATAATATGAGATATATCTATAATGCGATTACAGATAATACATGAGATAATATTATTATATATTATATATATCTATGAGAATATAGATAATATATAGAGAGAGGCCCAGCATGTTGTTGATCTATAGATAAAAAGTATTAATCTGGGATGATGGGATCTGGGATAACCTTTAACTTTCTACTTTTTTCTTTTCTATATTTAATTATATATACTGAATACACATAAACATACACACAGAGGAAAACTACACTGAATTTTCTGGACTGTTCCTTCATAGGCTTTTCACAGGCTTTTTCTTAAAACATAACTTACACAAAACTATTTATCCACCTTTGAATATTACATTGTAAGTATTTTCTCATGATGTTAAAGCTTTTCATGAACATTTTTCTAAATTATAAATTGATTTTTAACAGCTTTAAGGTATAACTGACATATGCTAAGCTGCACATAATGTATACAATGTGAAGTTTTGACATATTACAACATACTTGAAACTGTCACTATTAAGAAAGTGAACATGTCTATGATTCCTATAATATTCCTCATGCTTAGTAATCCCTCCCTCCCATCCTCTGTTTCTAGACAATCACTAATGTGTTTAATGTCACTATAGATTAGCTTGCATTTTCTAGAGGTTTATATAAACAGGATCATGTGTATGTCCTCTTTCCTTCTGACTTCTTTCAGTCTGCATAAATATTTTGAGATTTATCTATGTTGCGTGTTTTAATAGTTAATTCCTTTATATTTCCAATTAGTGTTCTTTCAAATGGATAAATCACAAAGACACTTAGGTGTTCAAAGATTTTGGTTATTACAAAAAAGCTGCTAGGAACTATTGATACAAGTTTGTATGTGGACAAACACATTATTATTTTTTTTTCAGTAAATGCCTATAGTAAAATGGCTGGAAATCATAAATGTATATTTGACTTTTTAAGATGCTATCAAGTTGTTTTCCAAAATAATTATACCATTTTGCAGTCCCATCAACAGCATATGAGATTTCCAGTTCCTCCACATATTCACCAACACTTAGTATGGTCAATCTTTCTAATTTTGGCCATTCAAATAGTGCTCTCTCATTATGGTATGTTATTTATACTTCCCTAATAACTAATAATGATGAGCATCTTTTCATGAGCTTATCTACCCATCCATGTATCTTCTTTGGTTAAGTATTTAAATCTTTTGCCCATTATTTTATTGTGTGTTTTGTTTCCCTAGTGAGTTGAGGGTTGTTTGCATATTATGGATATAAGTGCTTTATTAGATATTTACTTTGCAAATATTTTCTCCCAGTCTGAGAATTGTCACATCATTCTCTTAATAGTTTCTTTGAAATGCTAGAACTTTTACATTTTTATGAAGTCCAACTTATCAACCCTTTCTATAATAGACCATGCTCTTGGTGTTGTATCTTAGAAATTCCAAGGTCACGAAATTTTTTCTTTCAGAAGTTTTGTATTTTCTAAGACTGATATTTAGGTCTATAGTCTATTTTGGGTTTGTTTATAATACAATGTATGAATCGATGTTCTTTTTTTCACATCTGGGTATCCAATTCTTCCAGCATCCTTTGTGGGAGATTATTGTTTCTCCACTGAATTGCATATGGATCTTTGTTATAATTCAGTTGTCCATATGTGTGAGCCTATTTGTGGAATTTCTATTCTATTCCATTCATATGTCTATCTTTATGCAAATAGAACACTGTTAATTACTGTAACTTTATAAAATGTCTAGAGGGGCCAGGTGTGATGGCTCATACCTATAATCACAACACTTTGGATGGCTAAAGTGGGAGGACAACTGGAGACCAGGAGAACAGCTTGACCCAGGGACCAGCCTGGGAACATAGTGAGAACCTGATCTCCACAGGATAAAAAAAAAAAAAAAAAAATTAGCCAGGCATGATGGCATGATCCTGTTATCCTAGTTACTCAAAAGGTTGAGGTGAAAGGATCTCTTGAACCCAGGAGTTCAAGGCTGCCGTGAGCCATGATGGTGCCACTGCACTTTAGCCTGGGCATCAGAACAAAACTGTTTCTTCAAAAACAAACAAAAAAGCTCTAACAATCAGGTAGCACTAGCCTTCCAATTCTGTTATTTTTGTACAAAATAGTTTGGGCCATTCTAGGTCATTCATATTTCCATAGGAATTTTAGAATGAGGATGTCCATTTTTACTAAAATAGCCTTCTGAGATTTAGTCTGGAATTCCACTAAACTTAAGGATTGATTCTGGGGACTGACATCTGAACAATACTGAGAGTTCATCACCATGTTATATCTCTTTATTTAAACCTTTTTTTTTTTTTTTTAGACAAAGTCTTGCTCTGTCATCCAGGCTGGAGTGCAGTGGCACAAACTCAGTTCACTGCAAACCTCAGCTTGGTTCAAGCGATTCTTTTGCCTCAGCCTCTTGAGTAGTTGGGACTACAGATTCATATCACCATACCCGGCTTATTTTTATTATTATTACTATTACTTTTTTGTATTTTTAGTAGAGACGAGGTTTCACCATGTTGGCCAGGCTGGTCTCCAACTCCTGACCTCAGGTGATCTACCTGTCTCAGCCTCCCAAAGTGCTGAGATTACAGGCGTGAGCCATTGCACCCAGACTAATTCCCCTTTTAATTTCCTTTACTTCTAGTTTGTTAAGAAGTGTATTAATTTCCACATATTTGTGGATTTCCCTAATTTGATTTTAAATTTAACTCCTCTGTGGTAAAAGAACATATTTTATAAGACTTGAATCCTTTTAAATTATTAAGACTTGTTTTATAGCCCAGCATATGATCTTGGTAAATGTTGTGTATACCTTCAGATAAAGTGTATTCTGCTGCTATTGAGTGGAGTGTTCTATAAATGTTAATAAAGTCAAGGTGGATGATACAAGATGACCGTATTTTCATCTCAGATGCTGTAGTTTTTACTTCTAGATGTTTTATTTGGGTCTCTTAAAATATTTTCTATGTCTCCACTTAACTCTCTTAAGCATATGAAATATAGCTATAATTACATTTTAATGCCATTGTCTGACAATTCTAATAACTGTGTTAGTTCTGGGTCAGTTTTGATTGATAGATTTTCCCTTCTAGTTATGGGTCATGTTTTCCTGCTTCATTGCATACATGGTAATTTTTTTACTGGATGAAAGACACTGTAAAGTTTACTTTGTTAGGTAACAGTTTTGTATTCCCAGAACTATTCTTTTTGTTGTGGTAAAAAAAAAAAACATAACATTAAATTTACCATCTTAACCTTTTTTTTTTTTGTTGTTTAAATCTTCTATATCATTGCTGATTTTGTCTGTTGTTCTATTGCACTGAAATCTTCACCTATTGTGGATTTGTCTATTTCTCACTGCTATTCTATCAAGTTTTGCTTCACTTATTTTGAAACTCTGTTATTAGGTACGTAAATAGAACTGTTTTGTTCTCTTGATAAACTGGCCCATTTGTAATAATAAAATGACCTTCTTTATTCTTGGTAATAGACTTGGGTCTGAAATCTACTTTACCTGATGTTAATATAGGCAGAGTCCAGCTTTCTTTTTATTAGTATATTAGAATTAGTATAATATCTCTTCTTCTGTCCCATTACATTTACCCTGTGTCTTTTTTTTTTTTTTTTTTTTTTTTTTTTTTTTTTTTTTTTTTTTTTTTTTTTTTTTTTTGAGACAGAGTTTCCCTCTTTAGCCCAGGCTGGAGTGAAGTGGTGCAACCTCAGCTCACTGCAACCTCCGCTCCCCACCTGGGTTCAAGTGATTCTCCCGCCTCAGCTTCCCAAGTAGCTGCGATTACAGACACCTGCCACAACAACAGCTAATTTTTGTGTTTTTAGTAGAGATGGGTTTCCATGTTGGCCAGGCTGGTCTTAATCTCCTGATCTCAAGTGATTCACCCACCTTGGCCTCCTAAAGTACTAGAATTACAGGTGTGAGCCACTGCACCCAACCTAACCTGTGTCTTTATATTTAAAATGTGTTTCTTCTAGGCAACATAGCTGGCTTTTATGCAGTCTGACAATCTCTGCTTTTTTTCTTGAGATGGAGTCTCATTCTGTTGCCCGGCTGGAGTGCAGTAGCTTAATGATGGCTCACTGTAGCTGAGCCTACAGATGTATGCCACCACATCCAGCTAATTTTGTATTTTTTTTGTAAAGACAGAGTCTTACCCTCTTGCCCAGGCTGGTCTCAAATTCCTAGGCTCAAGTAATCCTCCTGCCTCAGCCTCCCAAAGTGAATCTCTACTTTTTAATTGAAATATGTAGACAATTAATCTTTAATGTCATTACTGATAAGATTAAGTTTTTCCTCCTGCTATTTGTTTTCTATTTGTCCTATTTGTTCTTTGTTTTCTTTTTTTCTTTTGGATTATCCAAATATTATTTATAAGTCCATTTTATCTCCTTTTTTGTCTTATTATAATTCTTTGTCATTTTAGTGATTGCTTTAGGATTTACAGCATACACATCTTTAACTTACTACAGCTTATCTTCAAGCACTATTATACCATTTCACATATAGCATAAGAATATTACAATGCAGTGGTATGTACCTGAAGTCCCAGCTACTCGGGAGGGTAAGGTTGGGAGGATCACATGAGCCCAGGAGTTCAGAGGCTACAGTGAGCCATGATTGCACCACTCCACTCCAGTCTGGGTGATAGAGTGAGACCCTGTCTCTAAAAGAAAAAAAGTTACAATGGTATGCTTCCATTTTTCCCCTCTCAGCCTTTATACTATTTTCGTCATATATTTCACATGTATTATAAACCCCGTATATTTTGTTATTTTTAGTTAAAACAATTAGTTTTTTAAAATGGTTTAAACAATAAGAAATCTTATCTGTTTACTCATGTAGCACCATTTCTGATGCTCTTCTTCTTATAGATCTGTATTTCCTTCTGCCTTGAGGACTTCCTTTAACATTTGTCAGGCAAGCCTGCTGGTGATGAATTCTTTCAGTTTTCACATGTCTAAAAAGTCTTTATTTCGTCTTTGTTTTGAAGTATGTTTTTGCTGGGTGTAGAATTCTAGGTTGACTGTTTTTATCTTATTACCTTAAAGATGTACCTCCACTATCTTATCTATACTACACCATCTTGGGCAAAACTTAACAGCACTGCAGTGAAAAATCAATAAATCCACAAGTATAGTTGAAGATTTCAGTTGAATACAAGCAAAAGACGTCTACTCCATCTTTACCTTTCTTCCTATGCAATGTGTCTTTTTTCTTTGGATTCTTTTAGAATTTTATCCTTACCAGTGGATTTAAACAAAACAATTATGCTTTGATGTAATTTTATTCATATAGCTTTTGTTTGGGGTTCATTGAGCATCTGGAATCTTTGGGTTTATCGATTTCATCAAATTTGAAAAATTTTTTCAGCCATGATCTCCACAAATATTTCTTCTGTTTCTCCCTCCTCCTTCAGGAAACTTAAGTACACACATATTAGACCACAGAAAGTTATCATGCGGATTACTGATATTTTAATATTTTTGTAGCTCTTTTTTGTTGCATTTTAGACAGCTTCTGTTGCTATGTCTCCAAGGTCACTAATCCTTTCTTCTGCAGTGTCTAATCTGCCCTTTATCCTGTCCACCGTATTTTCATCTCAGATGTTGTAGTTTTTACTTCTAGATGTTTTATTTGGGTCTCTTAAATTTTTTTCTGTCTCCACTTAACTCTATTAAGCATAGGAAACACAACTGTAATTACATTTTAATGCCATTGTCTGACAATTCTAATAACTGTGTTAGTTCTAGGTCAGTTTTGATTGATAGATTTTCCCTTCTAGTTATGGGTCATGTTTTCCTGCTTCATTGCATGCCTGTTAAATTTTTACTGGATGAAAGACACGTAAAGTTTGCTTTGTTGGGTAACAGTTTTGTATTCCTAGAGCTATTCTTTTTATTGTAATAAAAAAAATATGTAACATTGAATTTACCATCTTAACCTTGTTTTTTGTTTTGTTTTGTTTTGTTTTGTGACGAAGTTTCGCTCTTGTCGCCCAGGCTGGAGTGTGAAGTGCAATCTCAGCTCACTGCAACCTCTGCCTCCCAGGTTCAAGTGATTCTCCTGCCTCAGACTCCCGAGTAGCTGGGATCACAGGCGTCTCCCACCATGCCCAGCTAATTTTTGTATTTTTAGTAGAGACAGAGTTTCACCATGTTGGCCAGGGTGGTCTCGAACTCCTGACCTCAAGTTATCCACCGTCTTGGCTTCCCAAACTGCTGGGTTTACAGGCATGAGCTACTGCACCCAGCCTTCTTAACCAGTTTTAAGTATACATTTCAGTAGTCTTGACTGTATTTGCATTGTCATACAACAGCTCTCTACAAATTTGTCATCTTGAAAATCAGAAACTCTATACCTATTAAACACTAATTTCCCCTCTTTCCTCTCGCCATCCCTTGGCAATCCCTTCTAATTTGTTTCTGTGATTTTGACTACTCTACATACTTCATATGAGTGGAATAATACAGTATTTGTACTTCTGTGACTGGCTTATTTTGCTTAGCAAAACATCCTTGAGGTTTATCCATGTTGTAGCATGTGAAAAGATTTCCTTCTTTTTAAAGGCTGCATGATATTCCATTGTATTTCTATACCACATTTCCTTTATCTAGACACCTGCAAGTGGACATTTGGTTTGCTTCCATCTCTTAGCTGTTGTGACAATGATGCAGTGAACATGGGTATGCAAATGTCTCTTTAAGATACTGCTCTAGGCCAGCACAGTGGCTCACACCTGTAATCTCAGCACTTTGGGAGGCCAAGGTAGGTGGATCACCTGAGGTCAGGAGTTCAAGACCAGCCTGGACAAAATGGTAAAATCCTGTCTCTACTAAAAATACAAAAAATGGCAGGGCGTAGTGGCATGTACCTGTAATCCCAGCTACTCAGGAGGCTGAGACAGGAGAATCATTTGAACCCAGGTGGAGGCTGCAGTGAGCCAAGATCATGCTACTGCACTCCAGCCTGGGTGTCAGAGCAAGGCTCCGTCTAGGGGGAAAAGAAAAAGATCCTGCTCTAAATTCTAAATTTTTTCAAATATATATCTAGAGGTGGATTGCTGGATCATATGTTAATTCTATTTTTAATTTTTTTGTGGGCCCTTCATACTGCTTTCTATTATGGCTGCACTATTTTACATTCCCACAAGGGGTCCAATTACTCTGCATCCCCTCACCAACCTTTTTAAATTTTCTGTTTGTTTCCTATTGGTAAACCTAATGGGCATAAGGTGATATCTCATTATGATGTTGATCCATATTTGTTTTCTCTTATGAATACAGATGTTCTTCAACTTACAATGATGTTATATCCTGATGATGAAAGTGCACAGAAAACTCACTTTTGACTTATATTTTCAAGTTATGATGGGGTTATGAGCACATAACCCCATCATAAGTGGAGGAATGTACTTAATGTGTATCACTTTTGCATTATCATAAAGTTAAAAAACTGTAAGTCGAACCACTGTAGGTCAAGGACCATTTGTAGTGATATTGAACATCTTTTTATATGCTTATGGACAATTTGTATGTCATTTTAGAAATGTCATCTACTCCAATCCTTTGCCTACTTTTTAATTAGGTTGTTTTTAGTTACTGAATTGTAGATCTTCTTTATATATTCTGGATACTATCCCCTTATCAGTCATATAATTTACTAATATCTTCTTCCACACCTAAAGTTGCCTTTTCACTCTGCTGATTGTGTGATTGTGTCCTTTGATGTGTAGAAGTTTTTTAGTTTTAGGAAGTCCCAGTTGTCTATTTGTGCTTTTCTTGCCTGTGCTTTTGATGCCATATCCAAGAAATCATTGCCAAATTCAGCATCCTGAAGCTTTCACTCAATGTTTTCTTCTAAGAGTTTTAGGTTTTACATCCAGGTCTTTAATCCATTTTGAGTTAATTGTTGTATATGGCATAAGGTTCAACTTCATTCTTTTTTTTTTCTTGAGACAGAGTCTCACTCTTGTCCAGGCTAGACTACAGCGGCATGATCCTGCTGCAATGCAACCTTGACCTCTCAGGCTCAAGCAATTCTCCCACCTCAGTCTCCTGAGTAGCTGGGACCACAGGTACACGCCATCACACAAGCTTTGTTTTTTAGATTTCTTTTTTTTTTTGAGACAGAGTCTCACTCTGTCACCCAGGCTGGAGTACAGTGGCACAATCTCAGCTCACTGCAACCTCCACCTCCCAGGTTCAAACAACTCTCCTGCCTCAGCCTCCCAAGTAGCTGGGATTACAGATGCCTGTCACCACACCTGGCTAATTTTTGTATTTTTAGTAAAGATGGGGTTTCACTGTGTTGCCCAGGTTGCTTTCTAACTCCTGACCTCAAGTGATCTGCCCACCTTGGCCTCCCAAAGTGCTAGGCTTTTTTTTTTTTTTTTTTTTTTTTTTGTATTTTTTAGAGAGACAGGGTTTCTCCATTTCTCCATGATGCTAAGGCTGGTCTCAAACTACCGAGCTCAGGTGATCCACCTGCCTCGGCTTCCCAAAGTGCTTGGATTACAGGCATGAGCCACCAAGCACGGCCACAACTTCATTCTTTTGCATTTGTATATCCAATTTTCCAAAACCATTTGTTGAACAGACTGTCTCTGCCCCATCGTGTAAGTCTTGAGACCCTTGTCAAAAATCATTAGACTCTCCATATATGTGTTTATTTACATGCTCTCTATTCTGTTCCATTGATCAATATGTATGTCTTTATGCCAGTACTATCCCATCTTGATATCAGACTGCTGCTTTGTAGTATATTTTGAAAGCAGGAAGTATATACTCTCTTTTTTTTTTCTTTTTTTTTTCTTTTATTTTTATTTTTTTTTAGAATAAAAAGAATAAAAGAGAGAAAGAAAGAGGAAGAGATTTTAGAAAAAGAGAGAAAAGGAGGAAGAAAGAAACAGCAAAAGGAAGAAAAAAAAGAATGAAACAGAGAAAGAAAGAGGAAGAGATTTTAGAAAAGGAGAGAGAAAGAAACAGCAAAAGAAAAAGAAAAAAAAAATGAAAGAGAGAAAGAAAGAGGAAGAGAAAGAGGGAGAGAGAACGGGATTCTTGTTTTATTGCCCAGGCTAGAATACAGTCTAAAAATGGGTATTGAAAACCTCTTTTATGCCAATAATTGTGCTTAACAATGGAGACAGGAAGGAATAGGGGATGAAAATAACAAATAAGCAGACAACCAATATTTTATTTAAACCTGTGAAATGCTATGCAATTGCTGGGGAGTGATTTACTTCCAGTTATGTGGTCACTTTTAAAATAGGTATAATGTGATACTGA